>VSMD01098946.1:0-22702 GCA_008750895.1 Mirza zaza
TATATACCCACCCTCCTCCCCCCTGCCCAATACCCTATTACTGTAATACCTATGTGTCCACTTAGGTGCTGCTCAGTTAATACCAGTTTGCTGGTGAATATATGTGGTGCTTGTTTTTCCATTCTTGGGATACTTCACTTAGTAGTATGGGTTCCAGGTCTAACCAGGAAAATATAAGATGTGCTATATCACCGTTGTTTCTTAGAGCTGAATAGTACTCCATGGTATACATATACCACATTTTATTAATCCATTCTTGGATTGATGGGCACTTGGGCTGTTTCCACAGCCTTGCGATTATGAATTGTGCTGCTATAAATATTCAAGTGCAGGTGTCTTTTTTATAGAGTGTCATTGGATCTTTTGGGTAGATGCCCAGTAATGGGATTGCTGGGTCAAATGGTAGATTCACTTGTATCGCTTTAAGGTATCTCCATATTGCCTTCCACAGAGGTTGAACTAGTTTGCAGTCCCACCAGCAGTGTAGGAGTGTTCCTCTCTCTCCGCATCCACGCCAGCATTTGTTATTTAGAGACTTTTTGATAAAGGCCATTCTCACTGGAGTTAAGTGATATCTCATTGTAGTTTTGATTTGCATTTCCCTGATGATTAGAGATGGTGAGCATTTTTTCATATGTTTGTTGGCCATTCTTCTGTCTTGTTGAGAAAAATTTCTATTCAAGTCCTTTGCGCAATTTTTAATAGGGTTATTTGATTTTTTCTTGCTGACTTTCGTGAGCTCTAAGTATATTGTAGTTATCAGCCCTTTATCGAATGAATAGGATGCAAAAATTTTCTCCCATTCTGTAGGTTGTCTGTTTACTTTCATGACTATTTCTTTGGCTATGCAGAAGCTTTTTAGTTTCATTATGTCCCATTTATTTATTTTGGTTGCTGCTTTGATTGCCTTTGGGGACTTATTCATAAACTCTTTGCCTAGGCCGATGTCTAGGAGAGTGTTTCCAACATTTTCCTCTAGAATTCTAATAGTTTCATACCTTAGGTTTAAGTCTGTTATCCAGCTTGAGTTGATTTTTGTGAGAGGTGAAAGGTGTGGGTCTTGTTTCAGCCTTCAAAAGTGGCTATCCAGTTTTCCCAGCACCATTTATTGAAAAGGGATTCTTTTCCCCAGCATATGTTTTTGTCTGCTTTGTCAAAGATTAGATGGCTATATGAGGATGGTTTTATACAAGGATTCTCAGATCTGTTCCACTGGTCAATATTCCTATTTTTGTGCCAATACCAGATTGATTTAATTACTACAGCTTTGTAGTATAGTTTGATATCTGGCATATTAATACCTCCCATTTTGTTTTTGTTGCCTAGAATTGCTCTTGATATTCAGGGTATTCTTTGGTTCCATACAAAGCATAAAATTATTTTCTCTATATCTGTGAAGAATGCTGATGGGATTTTAATAGGTATTGCATTGAATCTGTAGATCAGTTTGGGTAGTATAGACATTTTAATGATGTTGAGTCTGCCGATCCACAAGCACGGAATGGATTTTCATCTGTTTATATCCTCTGCTATTTCCTTTTTCAGTGTTTCATAGTTCTCCCTGTAGAGGTCTTTTACTTCCTTGGTTAAGTATACTCCTAGGTACTTTAATTTCTTTGTTGCTATTTTGAAGGGAATTGAGTCTTTGATTTGGTTTTCAATTTGATTGTTGTTTGCGTATATGAATGCCTCTGATTTCTGTGTATTGATTTTGTATCCTGAGACTTTACTAAATTCATTTATAAGTTCCAGGAGTTTCTTGGTTGAATCTTTGGGTTTTTCTAAATATAATATCATATCATCAGCAAACAGTGAAAGTTTGATCTCTTCTGCCCCTATTTGGATACCTTTAATTCCACTTTCCTGTCTGATTGCTGTAGCCAGGACTTCCAGCACTATGTTGAATAGAAGTGGAGATAATGGGCAGCCTTGTCTGGTTCCAGTTCTAAGTGGGAATGCTTTCAATTTTTCCCCATTCAGTATGATGTTGGCTATGGGTCTGTCATATATGGCTTGTATCATTTTTAGGTATGTCCCTTCTATGCCTATTTTCTTAAGTGTTCATAACATGAAAGGGTGTTGAATTCTGTCAAAAGCTTTTTCTGCATCTATTGAAAGAATCATGTGGTCTTTGTTTTTGCTTCTGTTGATGTCGTGAATTGCATTTATAGATTTACGTATGTTGAACCATCCTTGCATCCCTAGGATCAAGCCCACTTGGTCGTGATGGATTATTTTTTTGATAAGCGTCTGGATTCGGTTAGCTAAGATTTTGTTGAAAATTTTTGCATCTATATTCATTAGGGATATTGGTCTGTAGTTTTCTTTTTTTGTTGCATCCTTTCCTGGTTTTGGAATCAGAGTAATATTCACTTCATAAACGGTGTCGGGGAGTTTCCATTCTTCTCGATGTTGTGGAATAGTTTCTGCAAGATAGGTTCTAGTTCTTCTTTGTAAGTGTGGAAAAATTCGGGTGTGTAGCCATCTGGACCGGGACTTTTCTTTTTAGAGAGATTTTTAATTGCTGTTTCTATTTCAGCTGTTGAGATTGGTCTGTTCAGGGAATCTATTTCTTTCTGGTTGAGCCTAGGGAGGCTGTGTGTTTCTAGAAATTTGTCCATTTCCTCCACATTTTCCAATTAGTGTGAATAAAGATTTTTGTAGTACTCATAAATTATATCTTGTATCTCTTTGGGATCAGTTGTGATAGCTCCTTTTTTGTTCCTGATGGAGCTTATTAGAGATTTCTCTTTTCTGCTTTTCGTTAGCTTAGCCAGTGGTGTGTCGATTTTGTTAATTTTTCAAAGAACCAACTTTTTGTTTTATTAATCTCCTGAATAGCTTCCCTGTTTTCAATTTCGTTTAGTTCTGATATGATCTTGTTGATTTCACTTCTTCTGCTGGGTTTTGGGCTGGTCTGTTCTTCTGTTTCAAGCTCTTTGAGTCGTTTCATTAGATTGTCTATTTGTGATCTTTTTGACTTTTGGTTATAGGCATTTATGGAGATAAACTTTCCTCTCAGAACAGGTTTAGCTGTGTCCCAGAGGATTTGATAACTTGTCTCTCCATTGTCAATTTCTTCATAGAATTTTTTTTATTTCCATCTTGATTTCTTCATTTATGAAGTAATCATTTAGTAGGAGGTTGTTTATTTTCCAAGTTTTTGTGTAGAAATGTGAGTTTCTGTTACGGTTGATTTCTACTTTTATTCCATTTTGATCTGAGAAGATACATGATATGATTTCTATTTTTTTAAGTTTCCTGAGGTTAACTTTGTGTCCTAGGATATGGTCAATTTTAGAGAATGTCCCGTGTGCTGATGAGAAGAACGTATATTCAGTGGATGTTGGGCAGAATGTTCTGTAAATATCAGTCAGACCCAATTGTTCTAGAGTTTTGTTTAAGTCCATTATTTCTTTATTAATTTTCTGTTTGGAGGATCTGTCTTGTGCCGTCAGTGGGGCGTTGAAATCTCCGGTGATTCTGGAGTTGCTATTAATCAATTTGCTTAGCTCTAGTATGGTTTGCTTTATGAATCTGGGTGTACCTAAGTTGGGTGCATATATATTTAAAGTTGTTATCTCTTCTTGTTGAACTGTGCCCTTCACCATTATATAATTACCCTCTTTGTCTTTCACTACTTTTGTTGGTTTATAAACTAAATCTTCCGAAATTAGAATTGCCACGCCAGCCTTCTTTTGGCTTCCACTTGCATGGAATACTCATCTCCACCCTTTAATTTTTAGTCTATATGCATCCTTGCAGGTTAGATGTGTTTTCTGAAGACAGCATATAATTGGCCTGTATTTTCTTATCCATTCAGCCAGCCTATGTCTCTTGAGTGGAGAGTTTAAGCCATTCACATTTATTGAGAGAACTGATAGGTGAGGTAGATTACTGTTCATTCTGTTGGGTTGGATGTTGTTGCTATGATTTCCGACTTGAGCCATTGTAGTATCTGGCCTTTAGTCTTTGGGTTTTGGTTGTTTTTATATTCGTGGGTTATTATTATGGTGTTCCGTGCATAATGCTGTTTTGAGTACTTCTTGTAGGGCTGGTCTTGTCTTGGTGAATTCTCTGAGCCTTTGCTTGTCTGAGAATGTATTTATTTCTCCTTCATATACGAAGCTTAGTTTTGCAGGGAATAAGATCCTAGGCAGGGCATTGTTTTGTTTCAGAAGAGTGAGAATGGGGCCCCAGTCTCTCCTTGCTTGTAAAGTCTCATTAGAGAAGTCTGATGTTATTTAATTGGCTTTCCCTTGTAAGTTACTTGCTTCTTTCATCTTACAGCTCTTAGAAGGGCCTCTTTAGTTGATATTTTGGTCAGTCTGATGACTGCATGTCGTGACGTCTGCCTATTTGCATTGAATCTCCCAGGGGTCCTCTGAGCTTCTTGAACTTGTATATTGAGATTCTTAGCAAGGCCTGGGAAATTTTCCTCTATTATATCTTCAAATAGCTTGTCCAACCCGTGAGTGTTGTCTTCTTCCCCTTCTGGTAACCCTATGACCCTCACATTTGGTTTCTTCACATAATCCCACAGCTATTGTAGGCTTTGCTCTTTTCTCTTGTTTCTCTGCTCTATTTCTGTGACTGATTTATTTAATTGGAGGGTGTTATCTTCAATCTCTGAGATTCTTTCTTCTGTTTGGTATACCCTGTTTTTGAGACTTTCCACTGTATTCTGTAGTTCCCTGACTTGATTCTTCATTTCTAGGAGTTTGGTTAAACTTTTCTTCATTGTGTCTATTTCTTTAGTGAACTTTTTTTCTAGATCCTGGAGGCTTTTTGTGGTTTCTTTGTGCTGGTTATTGAGTTGTTCTTGCAGGTCAGTGAGTGTTCTTATGATCCACATACGAAATTCCTCTTCTGTCATTTTGGTTGCCTGATTTTGGTTGGTGTCCATTTCTAGGGGGCTGAGGCTCCTCTTTGGGGGTGTGTTTTCCGATTGGTTCTTCATATTTCCTGAGTTCCTTCGCTGATTTCTTCCCATGTTGATCAGTTGTTGTTTCTTTTCTTAGGTTTTTGTTTGGGTATTCACACGCCTTGTTTAGATTCTGAGCCGGTAGGTGGTGTCTGTGGGTGAGATTCGACCACTCCCTGTATATTGAGTCAGTAGGTGTCGTGAAATGTGTGTGCAGGATGCTCTCCCTGTTAGTAGGTGGCGCTTGCTTGGAGGAACAGGCTACGCTGTTGTTTTTGTGTCCTGTTATCAGCTTTTGTTCCTGAAGAGAGTACTCTAGTGCCTCAGGTGGTGGGTGGGGCCTTGGGATTTCCAGGTGTGTCCTTTTCTCCCCTTCAGTGATGGTGGTCTATGAGAGAGTCTGGGTGGAGATGAGTTGGGTAAGCCCATCCTCAGGCACCACCAATGTCGTCCGCAGCGGTCAAAGTTCTCTTCTCTGCTTCCAGACAAAGCTGACAGGGAGGGGCTGGAATGGCTCCGCTCAGTCAGAAAGTCTGCATGTGGGGTGGGGCTGTCCGAGACCCGCCGTCTGGCCCGGGCCTGGCCTCTTTCCACCGTCCCCAACTCCGCGGCTACTCCTGGGCCTCTGTCAGCAGGCCAGACCATTCGCCACCAGGCCTCCTCTGGCTGTGATGCCAGCAGGGAGGTTCCCTGCGCAGCAACGCCACCTGGGCTGGGTGCACGGCCTCCCTTTGGGGGGAGGGTTGCCCTCTAGGACGCTGATCTGCCCCTGAAGGCACACACACCTCAGCAGGCTGTTCACATATATCCCTTCTGTGCCCCGGGTAATGCGAGGCCTAGGTGCACGGGATGTGGTCTGCAGGTCTGACCTCTTGGTCCCAGAGTTCAAACTTTGTCCCCACCAGGGAGACGAGTGCCTGTCCCAATTCACCCACAGGGAGCCCAAGCTAGGTCTATGTCTCTCAACCTCAGGCTCTGCCCTGTTCTCCTGGGATCACTGTGCCAGCAGCACCTGGGAGGGCTGGCGAGCAGGGAGCTCACAGTCTGAGTTCCCCGTAGTCAGCTGTAGGGCCCCAAAAGGGAAGGTCTCGTTCCCTGGAAGTGCCTCCGGCTGGTGGGTATATTGTCTCTCTGTCTCTCTGGGCAGCCGCGGGTAGGGTCGGGGGAGGGGAGGAGGAGGCAATATGGCGTCTGCCGCGCGGCTCGTGTCTGTGCACATTTAGGTGCCCCGAGGGAGTTGGGAGCCTGGTGCCGCGTCCGCTATAGGCTTACCGCTCACTGGTGGCGGTTGTCGCTGGGCTGGTGTCCTCAGGTCTCTCCACCCGCTGGGGAGCCCACCAGCAGTCCGGGATGCAGGGGAGGGGAAACGGCAGATCCACCTACCCTTCCCGCTGGTTTCGGGCTGCTCCGGGGGTCCCAGCTTCCAGCTCTCCTCCGCGACCTCCTCCCGTGGAGTCTCCCGTGGTCTCAGGTACTCCTCCTGCCGACCCTCATCCGATGTAGCCTCATCTTCTTGCTTCTTTCTTCTAATTTCTGCTAGAATCTGTCTTTTCTTCAGAGACACTCTGTCTGGCGGTGTTTCTCATCCGCCATCTTTTTTTCTGAAATAATTTTTGCAAATCCTAAGGGTGCAGCTTTCAGCTGAGTCAATTCTTAAAAAGTCTTCTTGGGAGTTCCATATCTACTCCTTCTCATTGGCCAGACCTTAATCACATGGCCATACCAACCATTTGGAAAAGGAACATAGTTTGTTTAATGAGGAGGAATCCGACACAGATGGGAAACGGTCCGGCTTTTCCAGTGCCTGCTCTCTCCTGGGCTGTCGCACACCCTTTCCCACTGGAAGAGTGAGCTTCCTGAAGGCATTTCCATTTAAGCCCATAGCTCTTCCATCACCTGGCTATCGAAATCATCTCCTTTTAGGCCTTAAAATTCAGTCCTGTTCCTTGGAAACTTCCGATTTCAATGCATAAAGTGACTTTTGATCTTTTGGGTAGATGCCCAGTAGTGGAATTGCTGGATCAAATGGTATATCTAGTTGTATCACTTTGAGGTATCTCCATATTCCTTTCCACAGAAGTTGAACTGATTTACAGTCCCACCAGCAGTGTAGGAGTGTTCCTCTCTCTCTGCATCCATGCCAGCATTTGTTGTTTGTGGACTTTTTGATAAAGACCATACTCACTGGAGTTAATTGATATCTCATTGTGGTTTTGATTTGCATTTCCCTGATGATTAGAGATGTTGAACATTTTTTCATACGTTTTTTGGCCATTATTCTGTCTTCTTTTGAAAAGTTTCTATTCATGTCCTTTGCTCATTTTTTTGATAGGGTTCTTTGATTTTGTCTGGCTGGTTTTCCTGAGTTCTAAATAGATTCTAGTTATCAGCCCTTTATCAGATGTGTAGCTTGCAAAAATTTTCTCCCATTCTGAGGGTTGTTTGTTTGCTCTCTTAACAGTTTGTTTAGCTGTGTAGAAGCTTTTTAATTTGATCAGGTCCCATTTGTTTGTTTTTGTTGCTGCTGTGATTGCCTTTGCAGTCTTCTTCATAAATTCTTTGCCTAGGCCAATGTCCTTGCAGGTTAGGTGTGTTTCCTGGAGGCAGCAGATACTTGGCTTGTGTTTTTTTATCCATTTGGCCAGCCTATGTCTCTTGAGTTGAGACTTCAAGCCATTCACATTTATTGAGATAACTGATAGGTGGGGAAGATTTCTGTTCAGTTGCTTTAGTTTCTCTTTTGAGACATTTTAGTGTCTGGGCTTTGATCTTTAGCTTTGAGTAGATTTACATTTGTGAGTGTTTAATGTGCTGCTCTGTGGGTAACACTGTTTTGAGTACTTCTTGAAGGGCTGGTCTTGTCTTGTTAAATTCCCTCAGTCTTTGCTTATCTGAGAATGTCTTTATTTCTCCTTCATATACAAAACTTAGTTTTGCAGAGAATAAGATTCTAGGCTGGACATTGTTCTGTTTCAGAAGAGTGACAAGGGGGGACTAGTCTCTCCTTGCTTGTAAAGTCTCAGTAGAGAAGTCTGGTGTTATTCAATTTGGCTTTCCCTTGTATGTTACTTGCTTCTTTCGCCTTACAGCTCTTATAAGGGCCTCTTTAGTTGATATTTTGGTCAGTCTGATGACTGCATGTCGTGACGTCTTCCTGTTTGCATTGAATCTCCCAGGGGTCCTCTGAGCTTCTTGAACTTGTATATTGAGATTTTCAGCAAGCCATGGGAAATTTTCCTCTATTATATCTTCAAATAGCTTGTCCAACCCTTGAGTGTTGTCTTCTTCCCCATGTCGCAACCCTATGAACCTCACATTAAGTTTCTTCACATAATCCCATATCTCTTGTAGGCTTTGCTCTTTCTCTTGTTTCTCTGCTCTGTCTCTGTGACTGATTTATTTAATTGGAAGGTGTTATCTTCAATCTCTGAGATTCTTTCTTCTGTTTGATCTACCCTGTTCTTGAGGCTTTCCACTGAATTTTGTAGTTCCCTGAATTGATTCTTTATCTCCAGCAGTTCAGTTAAACTTTTCTTCATTTTATCAATTTCTTTAGTGAAGTTTTGTTCCAGGTCCTGGAGGCTTTTTGTCCTTTCTTTATGTTGGTTATTGAGTTGTTCTTGCAGGTCGTTGAATTTTCTTATGATCCACATCGGAATGCCTCTTCTGTCATTTTGGTTGCCTGATTTTGGTTGGTGTCCATTTCTAAGTGGCTGGTGCTCCTCTTTGGGGGTGTGTTTTCCATTTGGTTCTTCATATTTCTGGAGTTCCTTCACTGATTTCTCCCATGTTGATCAGTTGTTGCTTCTTTCCTTTAGGTTTTCGTTTGAGTATTCACACGTGTTATTTAGTTTCTGAGCTGTTAGGTGGTGTCTGTAGGTCAGGTCTGATCGCTCCCTCTATAATGAGTCAGTGAGTGCCGTGAAGACGGTGTGCAGGATGTCCTCCTTATCTGTAGGTGGCACTTGCTTGGAGGAACAGGCTGTGCTATTGATTTTGTGACGTGTGGCCAGCTCTTGTTCCTCTGGAGGGACACTCTTGTGCCTCAGGTGGTTGGTGGGGCTCTGGGACTTCCAGGTGTGTCCTTTTCTCCCTCTCAGTGAGGGCTGGTCTGGGAGTGAGTCTGGGTGGAGCTGTGTTGGGTAAGCCTGCCCTCAGGCGCCACTAATGCCATTAGTAGGGATCAAAGTTCTGTTTTCTGCTTCTGGGAAAAGCTGCCAAGGAGGGGCTGCAATGGCCCCGCTTAGTCAGAGACTTTGTGTGTGCAGGTGGGGCTGTCTGAGCCCCACAGTCTGGAGTGGGCCTCGCTTCTTTCCACCCTCCCCAAGTCTGCAGTTACTCCTGGGTCTCTGCCAGCAGGCCAGACCTCATGCCACCGGGCGCCCCTGGCTGTGATGCTGGCTGGGGGGTTCTCTGCGCAGGAACGCCACCTGGGCTGGGCACATGGCCTCCTTTTGGGAGGAGGGTTGCCCTCTAGGATGCTGATCTGCCTCTGAGGGCACACATACTTCATTAGGATGTTCACGTATATCCCTTCTGTGCCCCGGGCAATGTGAGACCTGGGTGCACGGGATCTGGTTTGCAGGTCTGACCTGTGGGTCCCAGAGTTCAAATTATATCCCCAACAGGGAGAGGAGTGCCAGTCCCAATTCACCCACGGGGAGCCTAAGCTGGGTCTATGTCTCTCAGCCTCAAGGTCTGCCCCGTTCTCCTGGGATCACCATGCCAGTAGCACCTGGGAGGGCTGGCGGGTAGGGAGCTCACAGTCTGAGTTCCCTTTAGTCAGCTGTAGGGCCCCAAAAGGGAAGGTCCCATTCCCTGGAGGTGCCTCTGGCTGGTGGCTATACTGTCTCTCTGGGCAGCCAAGGATAGGGTCGAGGGAGGGGAGAATGAAGCAATATGGTGCCTGCCACCCAGCTTGGGTCTGTGCACAGGGAGGCGCCCCGAGGTAGTTAGGAGCCTGGTGCTGCGTCCGCTACAGGCTTACCGCTCACTGGCGGTGTCCATCTCTCAGCTGGTGTCCGGAGGTCTCTCTACCTGCTGGGGCGCCCACCAGCAGTCTGAGATGCATGGGAGGGGAGAGTTAATCACTTTACCTACCCTTGCCTTTGGTCTCCAGGCTGCTCCGGAGGTCTCTGCTTCCAGTTCTCCTCCGTAACCTCCTCCCGTGGAGTCTCCCGTGGTCTCAGGTACCCCTCCTTATGACCCTCATCCGATGTATTCTCGTCTTATTGCTTCTTTCTTCTAATTTCTGCTAGAATCTGTCTTTTCTGCTGAGACACTCTGTCTTGCGGTGTTTCTCATCCGCCATCTTGATTCACATGCCCACCACCAGCGTTCTTTACAGATCTAGAAAAAATAACTCCTCACTTTGTATGGAACCAGAAAAAACCTCATATAGCCAAAGCAATCTTAAGTAAAAAGAACAAACTGGGAAGCATCAGTCTTCCTGACTTCAAGCTGTACTATAAAGCTATAGTTTATACTATACTATAATTTAATATATACTATATTATAATATATATACTATAATATATATATACTATATACTATAATATATAGTATACTATAATATATATATTATACTATATACTATATATATACTATACTATATACTATATATATTATACTATACTATAGTATAGTATATACTATACTATATACTATATATATTATACTACTATATACTATTATACTATAGTATACTATAATATATAGTATACTATAATATATATATACTATATACTATAATATATATACTATAATATATAATACTATACTATAATATAATTTATACTATACTATAATTTACCTACTATAATAGGTAAATTAGCCTGGGACTGGCACAAGAACAGAAGCATGGATATCTGGAATAGATCTGAGATATCAGAGATGAATCCATCAGTATATGGTAACCTAATCTTTGATAAAGCAGACAAAAATATACAATGGGGGAAAGAATTCCCCTTCAATAAATGGTGCTGGGAAAACTGGTTAACTACATGCAGAAGATTGATACAGGATCCCTACCTCTCACCTCTCACCTCTCACAAAAATTCACTCAAGATGTTTAACAGACTTAAACCTAATTCATGAAACCTTAAGAATCCTAGAAGAAAATGTTAGGGAAACCCTATCAGACATTGGTCTAGGCAAAGAATTTTTGAGGAAAGACCCCCAAGGTAATCACCGCAGCAGCGAAAATAAACAAATGGGTTCTGGTCAAATTAAAAAGCTTCTACATAGCCAAGGAAACTGTCATTAGAGCAAATAAACAACTCACAGAATGGGAGAAAATATTTGCTCTCTACACCTCTGATAAAGGTCTAATAACAAGAATCTCTCTACAACTCAAAAGAGTTAACAAGAAAAAATCAAACTACCCCATCAAGAAATGGGCAATGAAAATGAACAGAAACTTCTCCAAAGAAGACAGAATAATGGCCTGCAAACATATAAAAAAAATGCTCAACATCTCTAATCATTAGAGAAATGCAAATCAAAACCACAATGAGATACCACCTAACTGCAGTGAGAATGGCCTGTATCAAAAAATCTCAAAACAACAAATGCTGGTGTGGATGTGGAGAGACAGGAACACTCTTACACTGCTGGTGGGTGTAAGGTTGCACAAAGTGCAACCCTTGTGAAAAAGAATTTGGAGATACCTCAAACAGCTAGATATAGAAATACCATTCGACCCTGCAATAGCATTGTTGGGCATCTACCCAAAAGAACATAAGACATTCTATTATAAAGACATCTGTACCCGAATATTTATCGCAGCACAATTCACTATTGCAAGGTCATGGAAACAACCCAAGAGCCCGTCAATTCATGAGTGGATAATTAAAATGGTACATGCTCACAATGGAATACTACTCAATTCTAAGAAACAACAGTGAGCTAGCACCATTTATGCTATCCTGGATTAAGCTTAAGCCTGTTATCCAAAGTGAGGCGACACAAGACCAGGAAAATGGGCTCCACATCTACTCGCCATCAAATTGGTACTGACTGATTAAAACTATGGTGCTCAAATGGTGTTAGTACTCACCAGGGATTCGGGGTGGGGGAGACCCACATCCTAGGGATGTGGCGAACATTGTTGGGGGAAAGGGAATGCCTCTAACCCTTCTTAGGGAGAGGCAAAGATGTACAAGGTAACCAAAATGCCAAAAAAAGAAAAAAAAAACTTTTATTGGGAGGTGGGCAGGTGGAGGAGGGGAAGAGGGAAAGGGTGTATACTTACATAATTGGTGTGGTGCACACCACCTGGGGGTTGGACATGCTCAAAGCTCTGGCATGGTGGGGGGAAGGGGTGGCAGGGGCAATATATGTAACTCTAACAATATCTGTACCCCCATAATATAATGAAATAAAATAAAAGAATTCTGACAGCCCCAATCTCAAACTTTGTTTAAAATTTTGATCTCTCATTGCTTTTATCTTACCTCCTGTTTGTGCAAATGTCTCCCATCTGACTATTATCCTTTGGCCTCATGCTTGATTCTGCTGCCTTCTTTCTTGTTTTTGAATCACTCATCTTTCTCTTACTCTGCTGCGAGGGCTGCAGTTGCAGTGTTCATTGTAGGGGTATCCCTATGGTTTCACCTTCCCATCTAGTGGAAATGCCATTAGCATTAGAAGCCCAGCTATGGCTTCATTCAGACTATGCCCTTGGCCTAGCATGCTCTTATAACTCTCCACCATTCAAGATCATGTTCTTTCTTCAAGACCTAACTCAATACCATTTCCACCATAAAGTCTTCCAGCACGGGCTGGAAGACCTTAATTCTTAACTTTGTTTCAGCTCATTCTAGCTGAATGACCTCAAGAAAGTCACTTGACCTCTCTGAGCCTCCATGTCCTTCCTTTGGCTACAAAATGGGGATAATCAGCATATCCTTTAGCTTCTCAGGAAACTTGACTCCTCTTCCAAATTCAAGTCCCTAACAAATTCAATTGGCACTACCATCAAAACATCCCAGAATCTGACCAGTCCCCATCACCTCTATTGCTATCAACTTAGTCTGAGCCACCATTATCTGTCAACTGAATTTTTGCAGGCGCTTCTTCTTGCTCAAATGACACCTTCTCAATGAGACCTTTTCTGACAATCTTATTTAAAATTTTGCATACCATTCTCAGTTTCTTTCTTCCTCATTGCATCTGCTACTTTCTAATTATTCATATTTGGTCTGCTTTCCCCCACCCCCCCACACACTTGAATGCAAGCTTTAGGAAGTTGGGTGTTTTCGACTGTTTGGTTGACTGTTAAATTGCCAAACACTGCCTAGCCCATAGTAGGTTCTCAATATTTGTTTAATGAGTAAATATTTACCTTACAGATTTATTGTGAAAATCATATGAATAGTATATATGAGAGTGCTTCATAAGGTTAAGTATGATAAATGTGAATTTTCAATTCCCTCAGTTAGTACTGACCATTTCTTATTCAAACCTCATTACTCTGGTGGTAGGATACATATAGCACTTATTTCTTGCTTTTTGTGAGCTTAGTTATTTATGTATCTGTATCATGATTTCTCTCTCTCTAGACAAAGTGACAGCCCAGCGAGTCAAAGTCAGGTTGGAGTGTCTGAGCTGGGTGGAGAATGACTAAATTGCAGACTTCAGAATGTATAGATAAGAAATCTATGAAAGAAAATGTTTGAGTGAAATTGAAAGTGAGAGCCCAAGTAATCCAAATTCTGCCAACTATGCAGAGAGTGAAGGACCAGTTACCAAACAATAGTATGGAAACCATAATGGCAGAGCAAGAAAAGTAGATTTGCTGAGTGAGAAAAGGAGGATAAAAAGTAGAACCTGGCGAGTTTTCTAAGGCATTTTCACCAAGCCACACAGATAAACTATCTATTACCTTTGGCTTTGCCTGTGGGAGCTACTAACAGTTCTGAACTGGTCCAGATATCAGGATACCACATCTCTGACACTTGCCATGGGCAGAATAAAATCATTGTTTCCCCGGGGTCACTAAGTGGAAGACTTGAACAATCTTTGGAACATTCTGAAGGTGTGATAAATAGTGCCATGATGGCTTTTGGGGCCTAACCCATAATCCCAGAGCTGACCAAGGCATTTTGTGTTCAACTTCTCCTTTAAAATATACTCCACTTTTCTGGAATATCCCAACCCATCCCTGAGGAAAGATTGGATTAGGAAGAAAGCCATAAAAGAGAGAAAATGCCTACAAGATACTGCCATAGTCAGAAGGCAACTAGACTGATGATTACTGTTATTTTGAAGGGAGCGCAGGAATTAATGGCCATGCAACTTTGAACATTAGGCTCAAATTTGAGTTAGTATTCAAATGTATTGAGAGAAGGGCCAAGTGTTATCTTGTCCTCTCCCAAGGTCCAGTCCTAGCCAATATATTCCTTATCCAAAAGCCTGATCCAGCAGATATAATAAGATCCTTCTGGGCAACCTGGTTAATTCAGAGAATGAACAACCACCAGGTTATCACTTGCAGTTTTTAGGAAATTGTGGAGGTAGAAGCTGATGTTTCTATGGAAAGAAGTATTTTATCTGGAGGAATGTAGCAAGTTGTTTCACAATAATTATTCAGTGGCAAGATAAACAAATCAGTGGCACTATCACTGAGAGGTATAATAGTGTTGAGATTATTCAAGGGCCCAATTTATGTGCTCAAAACCCAGAGAGAAGTGTGGACAGAAATGAAGTAGCTTTTCTATTCATGGAGGTAGAAGAGGACTTTGACAAATAGGATTAGAGTAAGTAACAATGAGTGTTGTCTTACCCTCATTAGAATGAGAAATCAGAGATTAAAATCCAAGATAATAATGCTCATGGGATTTTGAGGGTTAGAGAGTCTTGCAATAACCTTTTAGGCCATGTAAGTGTCATAGATAATGATACAACATAGAATGATATTTCTGGTTTGGGGCTAGTGAGAGTCTGTTAAAGCCATACTCATTGTTATAAATGAGATTAGTTGACTTACTAGAGTAGCACTGTGGAATACCTACACATAGACTTTCTCTTTCAAAATATACATTGATTGACAGTTCTCCTAAACATTCTATGCCTCCAAGTACTGTCTTAAATAGAAACTTCAATATCTAGTAGATTCCACTGTGGATTGGCATGCTTCTTATGCTTGCCAGATCACTTAGTGCAAGCATGCAGGCTTACACAACCACATTTTTTTTTTTTTTTTGCCTAGATCACATTCTCTGTCTTATTATCTTCAAGCTTTCAGGAGTGGACATCAGGGAGTTTGTCAGTGGAGAAAAGTGTAAAATGAACCATGCATTAGTAGTATTGGTCAAACCTAAGTATTGCCGGGTATATTTAATTGACTGGGAATGGAAAGCCCTCACATCAGAACTACTGACACTTTGTTCAAAATCAAACTGATGCTGTGACAGATAAGATGTGGCTCTGAAATTCCATTTCAGAACTAGCAGATATGTATTTCCTGGGACTGGCCCAGAAAAGATGCTGACATAAACAGTAAAAAATACCCTGGATCAGTTATTCAAGGGATTTCAGGTTGGAAATGACAAACCAGCAGCTGTTCAAGTAGATTATTGAATCACTGTTCAATAGGCATTTTTAAAATATAGAGTTTATCAAGGCTGGAAAATAGTTGGGGTATCACATAGATTTTGGTAAACAGACTTCTATTGGTGAAAACCTATCTGGAAGACCACCTTCCGATCATCCTTCTCCTATATGTATAAGATGGTAAGTACATAGAGGTCCAGTTTGGTTGAGGAGTTAGCTTGAGTTGCTCAGCTCTCTGAATTGCTCAGAGAGATAAGATAGCATAAGTGTTAGCAGTGCACATTAAGCATGAAACTTCTCATCAAGTAGGTGGAAGAATATTGGACCCTTGGCCATAAGTGGAGATTAGATCATTGGAGAGGCCCTTAGCTTCAGAAGTGAAGAAGTATATCTGGGCTTATCAGGAAGTTGAACCTGAGATAACAAAACTACTGCATATTCATGATGGAAATGAGGAAGTGAGAGGTAAGGGAAGGCAGGATGCAGGTTCTCTGCTTCAGATATCTTAAGACCATTTCTGGACTCCATTGTAGTGGGATAACAGGCCAAGCTGGCCTAGTATGGGAACAAAATGTTGGCAGAAGAAGCCCAAAGTTAAATAGAGAAGTATAGGTCTTTCAGGACCTGCAACCGGAAAAGATCAGGACTAAGAAGAAATATAGACATCAAATGACAGATAATAACATCTTCCTAACATTCTTGTTGTTTTCTTTGGTCATCTTCTCATCTCCTAATGGGTATGGCTATCAGCTATGTCTACCAGGGAGATATCCTTAGGTCTGGTGGGGAGAAGGTTTAGTCAATCAATGAAACCCCTTGATATTCCTGAGTCTATCATTGATGTTATCTGAGTCAAAACTCCATACTCAAGATCTTGTACTGTGAATGCCACTGGAATGGAAAATATCCTTTTGATATACAGAGTAGGTTATGGTATAATGTAGGGAATAGATGTTAATCCAGTTGTGTAGGTAGTACCACCATGGACTTGTCTTTCATGGAAAAAAATGGCTTCTTTATCTGCAGTATAGTCATATGTGCCCCATTTGGAAGTATACTTACTGTGATTATGTTAGCAGCTGGTGGGTCTAGATGTCATGTAGCAGGGATGTCCTGGTGTCTTTGGTTGTGGCCAGGTTAATGAGCCAATCTGAGTGAGCTGCCAGTCATGCTTTTGACCTTATACTACCTCCCTTTTCTGGGATTCATTCCAGCCTGAGCAAGGAGCTTGAGTCTGATGGCCATGCGTTCCCTGCTGGAATCTTAAATAGTGTTAATGGCTATCTTTCCAGGTAAGGCTATCAACCATGCTTAATGCTTCTTTGAAGCCTAAGAATGGGTCTCAGTTGACCAACCCACCTATTCAACCTTAAGCCTCCCCCAACCTTAAGCACAAACACCATGGAGACAGTCTGCACTGTTCCTCTGTGAACGTAGAGCTCAAGTGCTTCTGATTCAAATATGGCTAAAGGGGAAAGGAGGTGGTATTAGCATGACCAGTGCATTTCTCAGGAAGTTGCAACAGCAGAAATAGCAATAGATAGCAGTGGTGCTGATGGCAAATATTGGAGCCCAAATCTCTAGTTTCACTCCCAACAATTACATTCAGGTCATTTCTAGCTGGAGTGTGGTCAAAGCAAGGCTAAGCACAGAGGAACTGGAAATAGCACCTACTTAACAACCTGAGAGAACTTATAGCTGGTTTCTGGGCTGAACACAGTCTGGGGAAGACCTGGCTTGTAGGTTGCAGAATGTGGAGTCCATAGATACCAGAGTTGAGAGCCAAATAGTACAACTGAAGCACTCATATAAAGACATTGAATGTAAAGGCAGAGGCTAATTATAAGGAAACAGGATGCAAAGCAAACTCATCAGACAGAGCTAACTGAGAGATGTTTTGAGACATTGGGAACTAGGAGGGAGTTGTGAACATCTTAGAGAAGTGATTCTCGAACTTTGTTGATCATCAAATAGCCATTTCAAAGCTAGAATTGGCAAGAGTGGAGCACTATAGGTGTATGATAACTTTTAGAGGATGGTTAATCATAAGAAAATTAAAAGATCAGGTATTGGCTAATATTGATGTGAGGGGAAAATATGAGAGATTTCTGGTTTAACACTGAGGTTAAGGAAGGCCAGCATGGCAGACAGTGTATTTGGAAAATAAAATTCTTCCTAACAGGCTTGAAAGAATAGGAAATTGTAACAAAGACATGGGAGGGAAAACCACTCATTTTGAGTTGCAAAGTGGAGATGTCTGACTCTGGGCAGAAAGCTTGGGTTCTGCTCAGTTCAGCCAGGCCCACCACATTAGCTCGTTTCATGACAAAAGGGAATGAGACCACATGTCACTTGCAATACATTAACCTATAATGATTGCAAATGAGCCTCTATTAGAGATTTCTGAGGGAAATAGAGAATTCTATTTGCTGAAAGATACCTATTACTGCCATTAAGTTGAAACAGAACCACATTTTAAACACTGAATGAACATGCTTGTACATGTATTTTTGTGCATGTACAAATTTCTGTTGAATACAGACCTATCAGTGGAACAGCTGAGTCATAGGGTATACACATCTAATCTTTAGCAGATATTACACAATTCCTCTCCAAAATGGTGATGCTAGTTTTCACCTGTCCCCTATTTCCTATCAGTGTGCCAGTGCGCTTTGTTTCACTTCTTTGACAACACTTAGTACTATCACGCATCTAGATTTTTTCCAGGTTACGGCTGTGAGATGGTACCTCATTTTGATTTGTATTTCCCTAATTATCTAGTGATGTAGGACATCTTATGTTCATTAGGTATTCAAATTCCTTCTTTCATAAATTTATTTTCGTATTTAAGGTTTTTAGTACACTTACTATTAATTTTTATATGTGGTATGAAGTACAAATGTACTTTTTATACATGGATAATCTGTGGTCCCACTGCATTTTTTATTAGTCCATTATTTTCTCTCTAATATATAATATATATAATATTATGCCTATCCTATCATATATCAAGTTTCCATATATTCATGGAATAGTTTGGGGGTATACTTTTTTGCATCATTGTTTTTTTTTTTTTTTATTTCGGCATATGATGGGGCTACAGATTTTAAGGTTTCAATAAATAACCTTTCACCCCTCCCCCCACAAGTCTGAGTCTCCAGCATGACTATCCCCCAGATGGTGCACTTCTCACTCATTATGTATGTATATACCCACCCACCCCCCGTGCCCCTGCCCAATACCCGATTACTGTACTACCTATCTGTCCACGTAGGTGCTGCTCATTTAATACCAGTTTGCTGGTGAGTATATGTGGTTCTTCTTTTTCCATTCTTGGGATACTTCGCTTAGTAGTATGGGTTCCAGGAATAACCAGGAAAATATAAGATGTACTATATCACCATTGTTTCTTAGAGCTGAATAGTACTCCATGGTATACATATACCACATTTTATTAATCCATTCTTGCATTGATGGGCACGTGAGCTGTTTCCATAGCCTTGCAATTATGAATTGTGCTGCTATAAACATTCGAGTATAGATGTCTTTCTTGTAGAGTGTCATTGGATCTTTTGGGTAGATGCCCAGTAATGGGATTGCTAGATGAAATGGTAGATTCACTTGTATCGCTTTAAGGTATCTCCAAATTGCTTTCCACAAAGGTTGAACTAGTTTGCAGTCCCACTAGCAGTGTAGGAGTGTTCCTCTCTCTACACATCCACCCCAGCATTTGTTGTTCGGGGTCTTTTTCATAAAGGCCATTCTCACTGGAGTTAAGTGATATCTCATTATGGTTTTGATTTGCATTTCTCTGATGATTAGAGATGTTGAGCATTTTTTCATGTTTGTTGGCCATTCTTCTGTCTTCTTTAGAAAAGTTTCTGTTCAAGTCCTTTGCCAATTTTTAATAAGGTTATTTGATTTTTTCTTGCTGATTGTCGTTGAGTTCTAAGTATATTCTGGTTATCAACCCCTTATCGGATGCGTAGGATTCAAAAATTTTCTCCCACTCTGTAGGTTGTCTGTTTACTCTCATGACTGTTTCTTTGGCTGTGCAGAAGGTTTTTAGTTTGATCATGTCCCATTTATTTATTTTTGTTGCTGCTGTGATTGCTTTTGGGGACTTCTTAATAAACTCTTTGCCTAGGCCGATGTCTAGGAGAGTGTTTCCAACATTTTCCACTAGAATTCTAATAGTTTCGTACCTTAGGTTTAAGTCTTTTATCCAGCGTGAGTTGATGTTTGTGAGAGGTGAAAGATGTGGGTTCTGCTTTAGCCTTCTACAAGTGGCTATCCAGTTTTCCCAGCACCATTTATTGAAAAGGGATTCTTTTCCCCAGCATGTTTTTGTCTGCTTTGTCAAAGATTAGATGGTTATGTGAGGATGGTTTTATATCAGGATTCTAAGTTCTGTTCCATTGGTCAATATTCCTATTTTTATGCCAATACCAGATTGTTTTAATTACTACAGCTTTGTAGTATAGCT
Organism: Mirza zaza; assembly: GCA_008750895.1. Lineage (NCBI taxonomy): Eukaryota > Metazoa > Chordata > Mammalia > Primates > Cheirogaleidae > Mirza > Mirza zaza. Next base: position 19,965 of record VSMD01098946.1, read on the forward strand.
TGATATCTGGTATATTAATGCCTCCCATTTTGTTTTTGTTGCCTAGAATTGCTTTTGATATTCGGGGTCTTCTTTGGTTCCATACGAAGTGTAAAATTATTTTTTCTATATTTGTGAAGAATGCTGATGGGATTTTAATAGGTATTGCATTGAATCTGTAGATCAGTTTGGGTAGTATAGACATTTTAATGATGTTGAGTCTCCTGATCCATGATCATGGGATGGATTTCCATCTGTTTACATCCTCTGCTGTTTCCTTCCTTAGTGTTTCATAGTTCTCCCTGTAGAGGTCTTTTACCTCCTTGGTTAAGTATATTCCTAAGTACTTTAATTTCTTTGTTGCTATTGTGAAGGGAATTGAGTCTTTGATTTGGTTCTTGATTTGATTGTTGTTTGCGTATATGAATGCCTCTCATTTCTGTGTATTGATTTTGTATCCTGAGACTTTACTAAATTTATTTATCAGTTCCAGGAGTTTCTTGGTTGAATGTTTAGGATTTTCTAAATATAATATCATATCATCAGCAAAGAGTGAAAGTTTGATCTCTTCTGCCCCTATTTGGATACCTTTGTTTACACTTTCCTGTCTGATTGCTGTAGCCAGGATTCCAGCACTATGTTGAATAGAAGTGGAGATAGTGGTCTGCCTTGTCTCCTTCCAGTTCTAAGTGGGAATGCTTTCAGTTTTTCCCTATTCAGTATGATGTTGGCTATGGGTCTGTCATATATGGCTTGTATCAATTTTAGGTATGTCCCTTCTAGGCCTATTTTCTTAAGTGTTCGTATCATGAAAGGGTGTTCAGTTTTGTCAAAAGCTTTTTCTGCATCTATTGAAAGAATCATGTGGTCTTTGTTTTTGTTTCTGTTTATGTGGAGAATTGCATTTATAGATTTACATATGTTGAACCATCCCTGCATTCCTGGGATGAAGCCCACTTGGTCGTGATGGATTATTTTTTTGATAAGCGTCTGGATTCGGTTAGCTAAGATTTTGTTGAAAATTTTTGCATCATTATTCATTAGGGATATTGGTCTGTAGTTTTCTTTTTTTTGCCGCATCCTTTCCTGGTTTTGGTATCAGAGTAATATTCGCTTCATAAAAGGTGTCGGGGAGGTTTCTGTTCTTCTCGATGTTGTGGAATAGTTTCTGCAAGATAGGTACTAGTTCTTCTTTGTAAGTGTGGTAAAATTCGGGTGTGAAGCCATCTGGACCGGGACTTTTCCTTTTGGGGAGATTTTTAATTGCTGTTTCTATTTCAGCTGTTGAGATTGGTCTGTTCAGGGAATCTATTTCTTCCTGGTTGAGCCTAGGGAGGCTGTGTGTTTCTAGAAATTTGTCCATTTCCTCCATATTTTCCATTTTGTGTTCATAAAGGTTTTTGTAGTACTCATAAATTATATCTTGTATCTCTTTGGGATCAGTTGTGATATCTCCTTTCTTGTTCCTGATGGAGCTTATTAGAGATTTCTCTTTTCTGCTTTTCATTAGCTTAGCCAGTGGTGTGTCGATTTTTTTAATTTTTTCAAAGAACCAACTTTTTGATTTATTAATCTCCTGAATAGCTTCCCTGTTTTCAATTTCGTTTAGTTCTGATTTGATCTTGTTGATTTCACTTCTTCTGCTGGGTTTGGGGCTGGTCTGTTCTTCTTTTTCCAACTCTTTGAGTCGTTTCATTAGATTGTCTATTTGTGCTCTTTTTGACTTTTGGTTATAGGCATTTATGGAGATAAACTTTCCTCTCAGAACTGGTTTAGCTGTGTCCCAGAGGATTTGATAACTTGGCTCTCCATTTTCATTTTCTTCATAGAATTTTTTATTTCCATCTTGATTTCTTCATTTATGAAGTAATCATTTAGTAGGAGGTTGTTTAATTTCCATGTTTTTGTGTAGAAATGTGAGTTTCTGTTAAGGTTGATTTCTGCTTTTATTCCACTGTGATCTGAGAAGATACATGGTATGATTTCTATTTTTTCAAATTTCTTAAGGTTAATTATGTGTCCTAGGATATGGTCAATCTTAGAGAATGTCCTGAGAGCTGATGAGAAGAATGTATATTCAGTGGATTTTGGGTAGAATGTCCTGTAAATGTCAGTCAGTCCCAATTGTTCTAGAGTTTTGTTTAAGTCCATTATTTCTTTGTTAATTTTCTGTTTCGAGGATCTGTCTTGTGCCGTCTGTGGGGTGTTGAAATCTCCGGTGATTATGGAGTTGCTATTAATCCATTTGCTTAGCTCCAGTAAGGTTTGCTTTATGAATCTGGGTGCACCTAAGTTGGGTGCATATATATTTAAAATTGTTGTCTCTTCTTGTTGAACTGTGCCCTTCACCATTATATAATGACCCTCTTTGTCTTTCACTACTTTTGTTGGTTTAAAAAGTAAATCGTCCGAAATTAGAACTGCCACGCCAGCCTTCTTTTGGCTTCCACTTGCTTGGAATACTGATCTCCACCCTTTTATTTTTAGTCTATATGCATCCTTGCAGGTTAGATGTGTTTCCTGAAGACAGCATATACTTGGCCTGTATTTTCTTATCCATTCAGCCAGCCTATGTCTCTTGAGTGGAGACTTTAAGCCATTCACATTTATTGAGAGCACTGATAAGTGAGGTAGATTACTGTTCATTCTGTTGGGTTGGATGTTGTTGCTATGATTTCCGTCTTGAGCCATTGTAGTATCTGGCCTTTAATCTTTGGGTTTTGGTTGTTTTTATATTCGTGGGTTATTATTATGGTGTT
>VSMD01098947.1:0-15194 GCA_008750895.1 Mirza zaza
CTGGGCGGCCGGGCGGGGCGGGGCGGGGCGGGGCCGGGCGGGGCCGGGCGGGGCCGGGCGGGGCGGCCGTGCGGGCGGCGGTGTGGCGGTCGGGGGCCGGGCGGCGGGGCGGCGGTGTGGCCCGGCGGGCGGGCCGCGCCGGGGTCTGGCGGCCAGTAAGAGGCCGTGTCTGAAAAGCGACCGAGGCGGCGGGGGTGGGGGCGATGGGGAGTGATCCCGAATATATTGCCCAGTTTCCTTTGAGGTGGGCCTTTTATTAAATCCCAAAGCACACGGTCGATGGTGACAGTCACGCAAAGAGTTGGGGAGGTGGGGCTGGAAACCCCGGAGGGCTCAGATGCACGTTGGGGTTCCTGCAAACCCGGGAGTGCGACCTTGCCCGACACTCTGGAGCCACTGGGAAGAGAGGACCTGAGAGCAGCCCGAGCCCCGGAGCCGCGGCCCGGGGCCGTCAGGGACTCCCAGCGGGGACGGCCGAGGGGACCGACCGCTGAGCACACGGCCTGGGCCGGGTCTCTGCGTCTCTCTGGGCCCTCGCCCCGCTGAGCCCGGTCCCCCGCGCCGCCCGGCAGCTCGTCCGTCCTCCGGTTCAACCCTCTTTAGGGCCGGGAGCTGGAAAACCGCCGAGTCTGGGGAGTCCGCCCGCAGCCCCCGCGGCCCCACACCGTCCGGGAGCAGGGGAGACGCCACAGGTTGTGGGGTTTGAAGCTTACAGAATGTTGGGCCTCTTCAAGGAGAAAGACACAAAAATAAATTTAGGGCAAATAAAATTAGGAACCAAAGTAAATATTGACTTAAATGGGAAAAGCAATGACAAATTATAAATTTTAAAAAGGTGACAAAGGCTGGGCATAGTGGCTCACGCCTGTAATAACAGCTTTTTGGGAGGCTGAGGTGGGAGGATCGCTTGAGCCCAGGAGTTACGGGTTCTGGGTTGCAGTGAGCTGTGATACCACCACTTTGCTCCAACTAGGAGATAGAGCAAGACCCTCTCTTTCAAAAACACCCAAAAAACAAATACCACAAGCATAAAAAAATCCAGAAAAGTAATATTTCTAACTGCCTGAACCACTACTATATTTTCAGCTTACAGTTTTTGATTCCTTCTTCATTTGACAATATTTTTGTAATGCATTTTCTTGGATGAAAATGAATGATTTGGTATCTTTTTCACAATCACTATTGGCAATGACACACCAATTTTTAGTGCTGTTAATTTGGAGAAGCCTCTGTCAAGAGTTTCCTATCGGAGTCTAAGATTTTAGAGCATTTCAAGTTTTCTTGGGCAGTGACTAACCTTAAATACTCTAAATTTTAAAGGTCATTGAGCTCTTTATCGCTAAGTCTTTGTTGTAAAGGTTTATTGTGAGATTATCTTTGTAGATGCCAATATTTTATACCAAAACAACAAGAAATTTTTAAAAGTTCCAATGTGTTTATATGGTTCATTCTTCAAGTATCAAAAAATCTAGGCATCTGTTCAGTCTATTTAAAATTTATCTCTTCCCTTCAATGAATTACTGCTTTTGGTTGGAAGTAAAAAAAAAAAAAATGTTTTCTTCAAGTTTACTTTTTGATGTCAGAATAACTTGTGTTGATTTCATATAGAAACATGTAAAAAATAACTTTATTTCATGATGTGTGTAATTGTATAAGCTGCAGAGTTAAATATATTCCTGAAGAGGAGAGCTTTTATTTTGACTAGTCTTCGATGAGACTAAGTTCTACACTCATGATTTTCTGCCTCTAGGGGTTAAAAGGGTTTACTGGCTCTGCTGTGCACAGACTTCTGGTGCCTTGTGTCCTGCGATACAGTCTTATCCTGACAGGTCCACTGACCTTACACTTTAGTCTCCCATGTCAGGTGAGCTGTCTCAGTGGGTGGCAGAGGTTGTTCCTGGAAGCCATTTCTACGGCGAAACAGCAATAACTTGACTGTACATGGAAGGGTGTATGAACCACATGTCTTGGTACACCCAGACCAGTAAGCTCGACTCACCTTCCCCTTAGCTAGATCCCCAAAATGCCACCTGATACAAGAGAAATGATGACAGAGGGAAGTTGGAGCGGAAAGAGACAGCAATCCTGACTGTGGTTAAATTATGTTACATTTGCAAATTTTACAAAATACCTAGTGTGACTACCTGAACACATTGCTAGAGGCTATGGCAGGGCTTTGGAAAGGGGCAGTGCAAGGGGTGAACTTCAGGGAAGACCATCCTCTGCTCAACCTACTAATTGTGGCAGCATTGTCTCTGAAGTCTCTGCTGGGTCCCACTTCAGGCTGTCTTACTTCCTTTGAGTATCTCTATGCTTCAGTGAGTTTGGAGTTGGAAGCTCATACATTCCAGTTACAAGGAAGTGATTAAATGGGAAACCTTATCCTTTTGTTGAAATTGGTGTGTCTGACCTAAGCACTTACAGTGAGTCGGCCCGTCCTGCACGTTCCTTTCTGCAGCCTCCCCATCCAAAACAGCCACTGGTCCGTCTGACTGTGCTTCTCAGGAGCGGCTGTTTTTTAGGACTCAAAATAAGGATTTTTTATCAAGCTGGTGAATGACTAAAATAGCCTCGATATATTTCAGGCCAATTTTTATTTTGTTTGTTTTTTGTTTTGTGGGGAGAACACTTAAGGCCTACTCTCTTAGTTATTTTCAAAACTGCAGTACTTTGTTAACTATAGTCAAACACCATTGATCTCTTGAACTTACTCCTCCTAGCTAACTAAAAGTTTGTATCCTTTGACTGACCCCCACTGCCACCCAGCCTCCGGTGACCACAGTGCCACTCTCTGCTTCTCTGAGTCAACTTTTTTGCGCTGCACATGTGAGTGAGACTGCGCAGCCGTCTCCCTGTTTCCCCCAGGCCAGTGGGTTGAGGTCAGGGACTTCCCACCCAGAACTTGCTGCTTTTACTAGCAGCTCCCAAGGGCTCCGCTGAGTCCTCCACATCTCCTGAGTCTCAGATCTTGAACCCCTGCTCCTGCTGTATCCTGTTTTGCTGCGGACAGTATCATCAAACACAGAGCATAGACCTTTTCTGTGATTTCTCTAGGTAGCTCCTCGCCCGGTGGTTGTGCACGACAGACGGACTGCCTGTCTGGGACGGCCGGCGCCAAGCTGGGGGAGAGGTGGGCTTTGTCCAAGGACACAACTGCAGAGCAGATAACTTGAAATCCAATATTAGGCATTTCTGCTCTTAACAATCCTTTGGCTATTTCTGCCACAGGACATCTCTCACTGGCAAACTTTGCTCTTGGTCCCTGCCTTCTGCGGCCCCTTGGGCTCTGTCTCCCCCGGCTACCCCTTCCTCTTACCCAGTGTTGTGCTTTCCCTTTCTTCTTCCCCACACGCCCATCTACAGTTACCACGGCTTATTTTCCACACCCAGATATTTTCTGCCCTGAGGAATTACACTACTAGTTGTTTTTGTTTTTGTTTTTGTTTTTTTTCTGAGACAGTCTCACTCTGTTGCCCAGGCTAGAGTGAGTGCTGTGGCGTCAGCCTAGCTCACAGCAACCTCAAACTCCTGGGCTCAAGCGATCCTCCTGCCTCAGCCTCCCAAGTAGCTGGGACTACAGGCACGCACCACCATGCCCGGCTAATTTTTTCTTTATGTATTAATTGGCCAATTAATTTCTTTCTATTTATAGTAGAGACGTGGTCTTGCTTTTGCTCAGGCTGGTTTCCAACTCCTGACCATGAGCGTTCCTCCCGCCTCGGCCTCCCAGAGTGCTAGGATTGCAGGCGTGAGCCACCGCGTCCGGCCTACACTGCTAGTTTTTAAGCCTCCATTTTTAAATGAAATATCCCCGTGCCCTGGGTTTTGGCAGCCAAGTGCCTTGCGATGGTGAGGGGAGAAGCTGGGTCCTGTCTCGGGAGACAGCGCCACCTACTGCCCTCAGGGAGACAGCGGCCCCAAACGCTCAGCCCAAGGACCCTCCCATTGCCTGTTTGGCAGGTGGGCAGATAATCCAGGTAATGGAACCTCCAAGGACTCACAGGAGTTTAAACTCAACAAGGGGATCAAGACCAGGAATAAGGATCTGATGGCACTGGGGTCAGGAAGGTTATGGCACCTACATATGGCTAACAACCATGCAGGGGCAGAGTGGGGGTCTGAACGGGCCCCTCTGTCTTCCACGTCCATGCAGTCCCACGGCCCTGCGCTGGGCATGAGTGGATCTCCTTTATGGGTGATCAGAGAGGTGAGAGGGAACCCAGGAGCCGGTGCAGAGGAGAATTTGAAGGAGAGGACCGCGCATGATCTAACGTTGGAGTTGTCATGTGGACTGAGAAAATATCACTAGGATTTGAGTTTAGGATTTAGTTGCAGACCTTTGAGAGAGTGGCTTAAGGTGCCCAGCCCTGGGCTAGGCGTAGGAGGGTATGGAAAGATACAGAGACATAGTCCTGTTGCTCATGGAGCTAAGTATGAGCCAAAGTCAGGGAAATTGGCACAAACCAAATGTTCATAAATAAGACAATAGTTTAGGAAAGGGAGATGCACACAGACCTGCAGGCTCTTCCAACCCCTTTGTGCAAATCACTGTAGGCCCCTCTTCTGCTTCAGGGCCAGTGCTACCCTGAGCCAGGGCCCATGGCTTGGCAAGCGGACTGTGGGCTGGATCTGAGTCGCCACTCACTCCCTTTGCCAGCGGCTCTTCTTGTGCAGTGAACAGACTCCCAACTGTAAGTGGAGGCCCTGGATGAGGAATGAAGGCTGAGCTGTTAGGAAAGTTTCATGCAGGAAACTGGGCCTTGAGCTGGGCTTCGACTGACGCAAAAGGTTTAGAGCAGCTGCAAGGAAGACGTAGGAGGCCTTTTCTGCAGGGAAGAGGCAGAGCAGAGGCAGGAAGAAGGATAAAGGAGAGGGAGAAAATGAAAGAGAAGAAAACTCTTGGCTCCAATATTTTTGACGCAGGTTAAATTAGGTAAGATCACTCATTTTAAAAGTTATTAAGAGGCCAGGTGTGGTAGCTCACGCCTGTAATCCTAGCACTCTGGGAGGCCGAGGCGGACAATTGTTGGAGCTCAGGAGTTTGAGACCAGCCTGAGCAAGAGCAAGACCCTGTCTCTACTAAAAAAATAGAAAGAAATTGGCTGTACAACTAAAAATATATAGAAAAAATTAGCCGGGCATGGTGGCGCATGCCTCTAGTCCCAGCTACTCAGGAGGCTGTGGCAGAAGGATCGCTTGAGCCCGGGAGTTTGAGGTTGCTGTGAGCTAGGCTGACGCCACCACACTCACTCTAGCCTGGGCAACAGAGTGAGACTCTGTCTCAAAAAAAAAAAAAAAATTATTGAGTACCTAGTATATGTAAGGAAATGTGCAAAATAGGCTGACTCCGGGGAGTAATGACCCTGCCATGTGCGCTGGTTTGCAGTTTGTGAAGCGCAGCCATTTCCAGCTGTGACGTGCGAGCCGCTCCCCTGTGAAGGCGGCTGAAACTGTGGCTGTCCCAGAACACGAGGCTCCCAATCTCTGGAATTAGGTCTAGAATCCAGATCCTTTGACTAGTCCAGAATTCCCTTCATTCTAGCCACTGAGTCTTACTCTTCTTAAACATTTCAAAATATAAGTAATCGTTTAAAAAGATGCTACACTTACTGGTTCAAAATTTAAAAGGAACACATTGGAAAGTGTCCCTCCCATCCCTGGTTTCCAGACATCTAGTTTTTCTCCCCAGAGGCAACCTATTACTAGTTTCTTGATGTATCCTTCCAGAAATATTCTCTGCATAAAAAGCAAATGAGTACGTATTTACTCTTCCCTCGTTTTACACAGATAATAGCACCTTATCCACACTGTTCTGTGCATGGCCTTTTTTCTGATGTATCAATTTACCTTGAAGATTACTCCCATAACAAAAGCTTCCTCCTTCAACCTGCCCCTACTGATGGCTGCAGTGTCCTATTGTACAGATGTAGCCAGTTTATTTAGCTTAAACTTCATTGGTGAACATTTGGGTTGTTTCTAAAATCTGATGCAAATGTTTCTAAAACATTGATGTAATGTTTATATAGATATGTTATTCATATATGCATTCATATATTATTCATGTATACCTGTATGTTAAACATTACAATTGCTGTTCTAAGAGAATGCACATTTGTAACCTTGAAGGAAATTATGCAACTACTCTCCCCTGAAGGAGGAGTACTGACCACATTCTCGTCAGCAGGCTCGGCTGTCTCCCCGCATGCTCACCAACGCTGTGCCACCAAACGCCACCAAATGCTGCCAGTCTGATAGGGGAAAACAGTATTTCAGTGTCATTTTAATTCACTTTTTTTTCATCTGAGTGACACTGAGCATTTTTTAATCTGTCTTAGAGACTTTTTCTTTTTCTATGAAGTGTCTGTTCATTTCTTCTGTCCAATTTTCTCCTTGGTAATTGATAATTTCTTTCTTCTTTGCAATAGCTCCCTACACATTAGGGAAATTAGCCCTTTGATTTTGATGGTAGTTGTAAATGTTTTTTCCATTTTTATTTGGTCATTTGTCTCTTGACATTGCTTTCATAGGTTTTTTTTTTCCATGCAGATCTTTTTAAAGATCTTTCCTGTAATGGCTTCTACATTTGAAACATTCTCAAGCTAGTGTTACTTAAATACAGTGGATTACTGCCTTTAAGTGGCTCAATAAGCTGGCAGAAAAATCAAGAAAATTATCTAAGTATAGTAGAGGTTACTATATGATCAGTACTCTAAATTGGTGCGAAGTGCTCTTTCTTACTATGTCTACCCATATATCCAGCTATCAACCTGTCTGTCTGTTTATCAAGCCTTTACTCAACTCTGTCTAAGGGCAAGGAAAGGTATGAGGAAAGATGACATTTTACGGCAATGCAGCCTGTGGCTGGGGATGACAGACACCAGATCTGAACCCCTGCTCTCCGCTTACCCTGCCGGGGCCTCGGGCAGGTCACTTAATCTACATCTTTGTTTCTCTATTACCCCACAAGATATGGCAGAAACGTAGAACTGGAGGGTCAAAGAGCAGAGGTCGAGGAGCGGGTGGGAGCTATAAGAGGAGCACGCTGCCTGCATTCGTGACTTTGGAGACGTCCAGAGAGCCGGCACTGGGCGGGTGAGTGGATGCCAGCAGGACGCGGAGCTGAGGGACCTCCGTGTTGAATGGTCATCTGTGTAGTCTTTAAAATCACCAGGATGATGGCAGAACATGGGCCCGGGAAAAGCCCACGGGCCTCAAGCCCAAGTCGGGACGGTGAGTGTGGGGCCCGGCGGGCGCAGTGAGGCAGGCAGCGCGCCCACACGCGGTGGTCCGGCAGCTCTGGGCACGGAGTGGTCGCAAAGTGGGAGCATGAAGCGAGGGAGGTGCCCACCCACCTGGGACCCTGAGGTCCGAGAGAGCCATCTCCTTTAGGAGAAAGCCAGGGGACTTTGGGGAAAGGGGCTTTTTAGGAACAACCTAAAAGAACAACTGATTCTCCACTCACAACCCTCTGACACCAGATGTATGGGGGATTTCTCACACAGCAACCAAATTTCCAGCTCCGACGCCAACTGGGTGTCTTGCAACTTCACTCAGTTCTAATACTGACTACCTGGAGTCAGCTCGGACCCTCAGTGCCACAAACCTGCTCCCCACTTCATTTGCCAGCTGCACGGAGCGTCTCCATGCTGCCCACACTTCAGGCCGACCTGGGCACAAATCAGGAGCTCCTGTGGCCCCTCCCTAGGTTGGCAAACTTGCTATAATGATTCACAGAACTCAGGGAAACGCTTTAATCACTATTACTGGTTAATTATAAAGGACACAAAAGAGCAGTCTGGGGACGAGGCACGCAGGGCAAGTCCCAGAAGGGCCCTGAGCATGGGAGCTCCCGTCCCTGCGGGGTCTGGGGCGCGCCACCCTCCCGGTACGTGGATGCATTCGCCAACATGGAATCTCTCGAACCTTTTCGTTTAGGGTTGTAGAGGTCCTATCATGTGGGCATGATTGATTACATCACTGGCCATTGGTGATCAGCTCAGGTCCCAGGCCCCTCCCCTCGATGGAGGTCAGAGGTGAGGCCAAAAGTCCCAACCCTCTAATCACCTGGTTGATTCTTCTAGCAACCTGCTCTGGTCCTCTGAGAGTCACCTCATTAGCATAACTCAGGTCTGCTTGAACCAGGCTTATTATAAACACTAAGAGATACATTTATCTGCACATAGCCTCATCATAAGGGCCATCTGGACTTAGGATGGTTCAACTTATAATTTTCAACTTCATGACGGATTTATTGAGGTATTAAGTGCATGTTCAACAATATTTTCTACTTCGATGGGTTTATTAGGATGTAACCCCATCATAAGCCAAGGAGCATCCATTCAAGGGTGTTAGGAGCTCTGTGCCAGGAACTGGGGATGGGGACGAAATGTATATAATATTTTAAAATTATATCACAGCATCACACAACCCCACAGCAGACAGCAGCAAAGTGGAACTGAGGGAGGTGGCTATGGGGTAAGATTTTTCAACAAGAATCTCAGACCCTTAAAAGCCTCAAGTTGTAGCCCCAACTAGTGCCCCACCCCTGGGAGCTCACCCAAGGTCAATGCCAAGACCAGCCTGACTAGAGGGACGTTGGAGGACAGTGGGGTTGGTGGTTGATGTTCCAGCATCATGAACAGGTGCCACAGGTCTGTAATGCCTGCATCCTGAGGCCCCCTACATTGGGGTTCTAGGGCCCCCAGTCTGTAAGTCGAGTCTCAGTTCCTGTCCTATTTACATCCAAGGTCCAAGACTTTCCTCGTCCCCATGAGCAAGCAAGCCACACCCTGCACCAACCAAAGTCCATCTCACCATCCAGCTCCCCACTGTTGGGGACTGACATTATACTTTCCTGGTTTAAGAATTAAATTTAGTGAGTAATGTATATGCTCTGCCCAGAGCATTTGAGAGTAATGTGTTCCAGACAAGGCCCAGGTAACAAACAAGGTTGCCGCCTAGAGGCATAACAGAGGACCCGAGTTTCTGCAAGGAAGCAAGAGCTGCCCAGCCCCACGGCAGTGGGGGTCCGGAGGCCACACCATAAACACATTGTTCCTTTGATTGCTGCTTAGCCCCATAAGACAGGCACAGCCACAGAGGATCAGCCTAGAAGAACTGGGGACAGAAAATGTCCCGTGGCGGCTTTGCCTAACCTTGCGAATCTCGGTCTGTGATCTATGCCTGGCACCTAGAGCAACCGCCTGGAAACCTTGAGTCAGGGGACATCTGTGTCCTTAGGCGACGTGTTCTGGAATTTATGGCCATTGCTGTAATGCCTGGGTGGTCACGTGTAAGGAACTAACTTTGATTTTTTGGAGTATAAAAATAAACTGACCAGTGCATTGGGCACTCGAGTCTTGTACTGTCTTTGTGTGTCTGTGTCTCTTTGTGTTCTGTGTTCATCGCCCCTCCTGTAAATGGGCCACGGCGCCCCAGGTCACGGGAGTTTGGTTTTCCCAGAAATTCCGTGTTTCCAGGAACAGCTGAGTCCCTCCGGCAACCACCACAGCTTTGCTGACACACGAATGTATGTAATTGGCACGGTTAAGAACCTCTCACCTCTTGGCCGTCTCAGGTCTGGAGCCTGAGAAAATGATCTGAAATTGTAGCCGGAGAAACCGAGGTGAGACATGAAGAGCTTTCTGGGAGGAGGACTAGGAAGAGGTGCAGCACGAGGCAAGGGGAGCGGCGGGGGTCCCTGTTTGCGTCATCCTTGGAAGCGGTTTGACAGGAAGAGACAACGTGGCCTCACACATTATGTGATCTCCAGTCTGTTCTTGTCCTGGTCTTTGTCTCTCTTTCTTTCCCTGTGCGGTCCACAGGACCCTGGAAGGGATGTTGGAGAACGGCTGGCTGGTGGAGACACTGCTGCGTGGTTGGCAGTGACAGTGGACAGCCACCCAGTGTGGCAGTGTGGGATGGAACAGCGCAAACTCCTGCCAAGTCCTCCCCCTGACAGCAAACCAGGGGAGACTCAAATTGGAAGTTTATGATGGCCTGGCTGGCTTCTGGCCATGACAGGGACACCCCGGCCTTTTAATTTGGGGCTATAAAAATGCTCACAGAAGCTCTCCAGAGGAAAACAGAATTGGTTATTGAATCACCTGCCTCCTCCGGGTGTATGAAAAGTACAGACTTCAGGTTTAGCGAATACAAGGCACCCAGAGGAAGCATATAAGAACTGATGAGCATTTCGGAAGCTCGTGCGGATGACGGCTGGTGTGGTTCACACAGCGGCGCTCTGGATGGGGAGTGGGAAGAGCCTAAAGCTGGAGCCCGAGCCCCCGGGCTGCTCAGGGCTGCCTCTCCCTGGGCCTCCAGTCTGGGACTGATCGAAGTTCTGTTTGATCCTAATGTGGTTCCCTCAAGGTGCAGTATCCACAGGAGAGTGGGGACGGCACGAGATGGAGAAGCCTGTCCGCTCGCTCAGTGACTTATTCGGGTCTGTACTTGTGTTGCCTGTCGTGCTAGGCACTGCAGGGAGTATAGAGATGACTCACGATCCTTGTCCCCAAGTCTATCCTTAAATGATGACGAGGAGCCTAGAACAAATAAATAGCAACGTTTAGTCATTAAAGAAAAACGTAAGTTTCTGCTGGTTGTTAGGAAGGCTGTACAAGCTGGGAATCAACGGCGAGCAAGGCAGAGGCCATCCCTGCGGCCGGGAGCTTCAGTAGGGGAGACAGACGAATAAGCAATCGCAGGGACTGTGAGTGTTCTATGAACTAGGAAGAAAACAAATGGGAGTCTGCGATGGAGAGTATTGGGTGACCCAGGTGAGTGTGGGCAGTGAGGGCTTCATGGAGGAGGTGGCAGCGAAGCTGAGACCCGGGCACAGACGGGGCAGGGAGCACATGTGGAGGCCCCGGCTGGAGAGTCTTGCTGCAGCTGAAGAACGTGTCATAGAGTCAGGATTTGCTGGAACACCAGGAGTGAGGTGGGGGATGAGGAGGGTCAAAGATGACTTCATGAGCTTCTAGTCTGAGAAACCGAGGGGATGATGTGAAAGGTAAGGACTTGGGGGAACAGGTTGGAATGGAGCATCAAGAGTTTTATTTAGGACAAGTTAAGTCCAAGTTGAGACACATCAAAGTAGGATCTTAGATGCGTAGTTGGATACGAAGTCTGGACCTCCAGAGTCTGGGGTGGCATTTTCACAGCCTGGAGGAGAGATCCGTCAGAACAAAGACAACATTCACATCCAAGGGCACTGATGGCATGTCCTCGGGAAAGAGTCTAGGGAGGAACGAAGTTCCTGGGAAAGGCCATCATTTATTTGTTTTGTTTTGGTTTTTTTTTGAGACAGGGTCTCGCTTTGTTGCCCAGGCTAGAGTGAGTGCTGTGGAGTCAGCCTAGCTCACAGCAACCTCCAACTCCTGGGCTCAAGCGATCCTCCTGCCTCAGCCTCCAGGGTAGCTGGGACTACAGGCATGCACCACCATGCCTGGCTCATTTTTTCTGTATATATCAGTTGGCCAATTATTTCTTTCTCTTTGTAGTAGAGACGGGTCTCGCTCTTGCTCAGGCTCCTGAGCTTTCGAACTCCTGAGCTCGAGCAATCCATCCCCTGGGCCTCCCAGAGTGCTAGGATGACAGGCGTGAGCCACCGCCCGGCCAAGGTTGTTGTTTAGATGTAGGCAGAGGAGGACCTGGCAAAGGAGACTTACCCTAATACGCCACAAGACAGGCAGAGTGAAGGAGGGGACTGGCGCTGTGGAGCGGCGCTGCACCAGTGAGACGTGGGTACGAAGCCGGCGGCACCGGTGGGAGTAGACTCCCTGTAGCGGGGAGGAAAGGAGGTGCCTGCAAGTGTAGGTAATTCTGCGGTTTTGGAGATGGCTCGGGCATTCTGTGTTTTATTTCCTCAGTCATATGTGAGGAAGGTGTTAGGTTTGTTCCAGGTGTGAACTCGAAAAGTATGCATAGGACAGAATACAGTGAATGCAAAACTTATGCTTGTGAAACAAGAGCCGCAGGAGTCTGGAGAGTCGCCAGACTTTATAAACCTAACAGCCAGCTGCAGCCGGCGCCGCGGCCCTCCCCACCGGTGGAGACCGGGCTGTCCCTCGCAGCTCTCAGGTGAGGACGGCACCAGGGCTGAAGGACGGATGCGACTGGGGCAGGGCTCAGGAGCTGGTTGTCTGCAAAAGAATTAATTACAAGCAGCTGTTGTGGCCACGTACTCCCCCTGAAGACCCTCAGTAAGACCCGAGGCTCTCCCGGTTCTCTCGTGGACGCTTTTTCGCCGCCACCCATCTGACTCAGACGTTCACAATCTACAGCGTTTTGCTGCGCGCGGGGCTCCGTGTGTCTGTCCCTCCGTGTGTCTGTCCCTCCGTGTGTCTGTCCCTCCGTGTGTCTGTCCCTCCGTGTGTCTGTCCCTCCGTGTGTCTGTCCCTCCGTGTGTCTGTCCCTCCGTGTGTCTGTCCCTCCGTGTGTCTGTCCCTCCGTGTGTCTGTCCCTCCGTGTGTCTGTCCCTCCGCGCCTGACGGAAGGAGCGTCGGCAGCGCGGGGAGGCGGGACGCGGACGCCGGGAGGGGGAGATGGCGGCGGGACGCGGACGCCGGGAGGGGGAGATGGCGGCGGGACGCGGACGCCGGGAGGGGGAGATGGCGGCGGGACGCGGACGCCGGGAGGGGAGGCGGCGGGGACGGCTTGGGAAATGCAGCTGCGGGAGGGGGGGCGCGGCGGGCGGCGCGGAGCAGCGGTCTGAGGCTTGGAATTGGGATGTAGCGCGTGTGGAGAGGCTGAGGGCGGACGCTCAGCGCAGGGGACGGCGCGTCCACCCGAGGATGAAGAGCTGTCTGGAAAACCGGAGAGGGAGAGGGAGAGAGTGGGGCGTTTCTGAAGACGTGGTTCTAGCAGGGTCCTGTGCGTGCTTGTGGGTGTTGACAGCACAGTTCTGAAATGAAGGGTTTTCTTCGTAACGATTTTTTTATCATGTTTCTATTTCTTAAAGTAAAGAAAGTAAATGAATTAAAATGAAGGTTAAATGTTGTAATTTATGTTATTTTTAAAGGAATCATACAATCCCTGACTGTGCTCTAGGAAGACTGAGAGAGTCGTAAATGTGCGCAGTCCGGTTTGTGTCCCTGTGTCCCTGACGAACGGCCTTGGCGTCGGTCTCCGCCCCGCGCCGCGCTGGCCCGGGCGTGCGGCCACTGGGCTGCCTCGCTCGGCCTGGCTGGGGACAGGCTCGGCCTGGCTGGGGACAGGCTCGGCCTGGCTGGGGACAGGCTCGGCCTGGCTGGGGACAGGCTCGGCCTGGCTGGGGACAGGCTCTGCCCGTGAAGACCGACACACGTCCCAGCATCAGGGCGGAGCGCCACGTGGGTACGTAGTCACTTATCTTCCAGATAATAAGCCATGTGAGTTATGTTTCGCCTACATTTTTCTTATTCTGTTATGTCTTTTCTTTCTAATTGCATTTTGGGGGCAGTAATTTTAGAAATTTATATTTAAGTGAGTTCTATTCATTTTAACGACTCAATCTCCATGTCTTGAATACTAAGAAATTTGTCTGATACTGTTACACTGTTCTGTGTTATTTTTAAAGATTAATTCCTGGTTTGTTTGGAACTTAATCTAGCATGTTGTGTGAAGAATGACTCCATGTTACTTTTTCTGTATTCTGGTATCCAGTTGTCCCCAAAACACTTCTGTAATAGTGAGTGTTCTTCTGTTCCTGTGGCGGTGTTTCTGGCTGGATATAAATTAAGTTCTTATTATGAACTTTTTTTTTTTTTGAGACAGTTTCACTTTATTGCCCAGGCTAGAGTGAGTGCCGTGGCGTCAGCCTAGCTCACAGCAACCTCAAACTCCTGGGCTCAAGCCATCCTTCCGCCTCAGCCTCCCCTGTACCTGGGACTACAGGCATGTGCCACCGTGCCCGGCTAATTTTTTCTATATATATTAGCTGGCCAATTAATTTCTTTCTATTTATAGTAGAGATGGGGTCTAGCTCTTGCTCAGGCTGGTCTCAAACTCCTGAGCTCAAACGATCCGCCCACCTCGGCCTCCCAAAGAGCTAGGATGACAGGCTTGAGCCACCGCGCCCGGCCTTATTATGGACTTTTTATTACCCTAGTGCATTGAATATTTTTTCTGTTTTAAGGTTATTATTATGTAATTTTGTTTGTTTGTTTTAGAGAGACAAGGTCTTGCCCAGGCTGATCATAGCTCAGTATAACCTCAAACTCCTGGACTCAACTGATCCTCCTGCCTCAGCCTCCCAAGTAGTTGGGACTACAGGCGCCACCATGCCCGGCTAATTTTTTTTTGTAGAAACAAGGTCTCTCTATATTGCCCAGTCTGGTCTCTAACTCCTAGGCTCAAATGATCCTCCGACCATGGCCTCCCAAAGTGCTGGTATTGCAGGCGTGAGCCACTATGTCCAGCCATTGTCATATAGTTTTGATACTTGTTACTTTATGGTTCGTTTTTAAATCTAGCAGCATATTTGCCATTTAATTTTTTTTCTCTTCCACAGTATGCAGAGATTAACAACTTTTTGTTATCTGACATTCCTGTTGACTGTCCTTTCAGACGAATGCTCTCATACAATGTTTCTGAGTTTTACAGAGCATTGCCTGAGATTTTAATGGTTGTGGCATTAAATTTGTTGATTACTTTAAGAATCATGGATTTTTGGAGCTTATTTAGTCTTCTCAACCAGTAGCAGGATATATCACTACGAGTTCTCCTTCACATGTCTGAATCAGATGTTAAATTGTCTTTATTTAAACCTCATGTGCCCGGACTCTGTTAAGAGAAGCTATATAGTTTATAACATTAGTTTTTAGCAGTTTGTACTTATAGATGCAAATCAGAGTCTTTGCTGAACTCATATGTTTGTGCATACATCCTTTAAGTTAATCTCCTGACATTTTCTAGATCTCAATCATGGGTGATATCATTTTTACCCATATTTTGGGTAAATTTTTACCCATCATTTTTACCCATATTTTGGGATGCTGTTTGTTCTGTAAAGAGCATGCATTTTGAAAGTTGGTAATTTTTTTTTACTGTGTCAGAGATAGGTACTTTTCATCTAAGAACTTTTTCTTTTATATATTTTGTTAGTAAATTGAGAACAAATTTTAATGTTGCAAAGTTCTCATGTTTCATCATTATTTAATGCTTTTAATCAAAATATTTTTAATATGATTTCCTTCCTTCCTTCCTTCCTTTCT
>VSMD01098954.1:0-60655 GCA_008750895.1 Mirza zaza
CGGAGGGGTGCGGAGGCGTGCGGGAGGGGTGCGAGGGGTGCGGGAGGGGTGCGGGAGGGGTGCGAGGGGTGCGGGAGGGGTGCGGGAGGGGGGCGGAGGGGTGCGGGAGGGGTACGAGAGGGCCTGTGCTCCATCAGTCAAGAAGGCAGCAAGACTTGACCTTTGAACACCAGGTCACACGGTTGGTCAGTGATAGGGCTTCGGAACCCAGGGCTGATATGAACCCCGTGTTCTTTCCACCACACGAACCAGTCAAATTCGAAGGGAGGGTTTACATTAGTTACAAGTCACCCATTGTGGGGAAATTTTGAAAACTAGAGCACACAGTATTTGGCTGTAGAGAGTGGATCTGTCAACACTGTGGAACATATTTATTTCAGCTCATACTTTAAGCAGGTGAAAAAGTACAAGGTGTCAGAAGTATTATGTTTGCCACCATATAATGTCACTGAAATGGGACTTCAAATAGGTATAGTGTACTTAAAAGATAATAGCAATAAATGAAGTGCTCTTTCTAATGATTAGTGTTGATGCAGTCCTTCAAGGAGGACTGAGGAGACACCAGATGTAGTATAAAATAATTTTGTATTGCCTTGGAGATACTCAGGGGTACATTAAGGTGAGAAGATAGGGACCAAAAGGAACAAACTGAGAAATGCCAGAGCAAGGTCGAAAGGAGTCTCATCATCTCAATCCCTTTTAATGAAAGGTGCAAGGTAGTTGTGTGACAGACATATGGAAGTTGACAGAAATTTTAAATTTTGTTTGAAACAGCATAATTAAATACTCAGAGAACACAATCTAGATGGCTACAGAGTTTTCGGTGGAGGCATAAAAATAGTGTTTAAAAAATATCTTTACATAAACTTTCTTTCTAATGATACATGAAGAATACTTAAGAAAGATCTGGTTGATTTCAAACACTTCCAAGAGATAAAAACAAAGACTCGAAGAAGACCAAAGGTTGTACTTTTTGCTACATTACTATCAAAATAATTTGTTTGGTATTCTGCCATTCTTCATCAAATAGAATGCAAACAATTATTAACATTCCCCAAGAATTCATAGATCAAGATAATTCCAAAGAACCCAGCCTCTTGACTTTTCTGCAAAACTATACAGACCATTGAAAATTAGCAATGGAGAGAAGAGCTTTCCTACATTCCAGAGCCTTATGACTCTTAAACTTTCAAACACCCATTAATTTCTTATAGATCCTGTTAAAGGGTGAGGGGAAGCCTGAGTGTTTGCATTTCTAATAAGCCCCCGGGGGACACTGTTTTTGCTAGAATAGGCAGACTCTGGAGTCACCTTTGAGCCCCAAGTTGGAAGTGATCTCTCCCTCTTACTGCCTGGAGCCCCTGTTCGTCTCAGCCACAGCGATGTTCTTACACGATTCCTTGGGTTTATTACCGATGCCGCGGATGGCATATCCACTGCAATATCTAATACCGCACTGGCGTGGAAGCACACATAACAAAGGAAATATGCATTCCTCAGTCAAGAGGGCCAAATCTGCCGTGTAAAAAGATTCATGTTCCAAGAAAAGAAAGGCTACATGCATGAAAAAATGATCTATCAGTGAGCTCTGACAGTCCAAGAGCAGCGATGCAAATATCTCCTGGCGTGCAGCCTGCACAGGGGGTGTTTTGCTGTAGTTTTAGAATATGTCTGATTTCTAGCACCTTAGATTTTCCACTTCTATAACCCATCAGTTGACAGAGGCCACCAATATCCTGTGATAATATTTGAACACAGAGGAAAAAAGGTAAAGAAATGAAGCACATTTTCTTGTTCTCATTTTGTTTCTGAGGTCTCTTAACTCTGTGGACATGTATTTACTAGCCCCATATTATTTTTCTGAAATATAGACATTATAATTTAAAATAGAACATAGACAATTAAACTGGGGAGTGCCTTGTCCCTCATAATCACCATTATATATATAAAACTATATATGTATTGGTGTAATCACAGCTATGTATATATACACTGTACATATAGATGTGTACCACATACATATGGGTAGTGTACACCCTGGAGACAACATAACCATTTAGTTTTTTGCATCCAGGGTGCTAGGAAGGAACAGGATTCCATTGTCAGCTCATTTCTAAAGGGTTGTTACCAGCCTCAGGTGAAGGTTAAGTGACTCATGCCTCCCACACTGCAAAGTCAGTCTCAGCAGTACAAGGTAATAGTTCATCACCTGTGCGGTGGCATTTCAAAAGAAAACAACAAGATGGGCAGATATTTGTGTCATTTCTAGATACCTTAACATAGACATCAAAATGACACATTCAATTCATGGGAAACAATTTGGAAGAAAAGGACAGTGGCCTCTTTGCAATTGCCAATGTAGGGAATAAAGAAAATGTGGCAGGGTTTGTCTGTGGGTCAAAATATGTTTCAACTTAATTTATTAATTTACTGATAAAGTTTAAATTAATGTCACCCCAAAGGTGGATGATAACATGGCATTCTGGGCCTGCAGCAGCAGCAGACCACATGGCGCGGCTGCAGTAGATGCAGGGGCTGGGCAGAGGGGCCAGGACCCAGAGCTCTGCCTCTGGTTCAGCTGCTTCTCAAAGACGGGTATAAAGCGCTTGGCTTCCCTCAACTCAGCTCAGGAGCTAATCACATGTCATTGACCCGATTACCTTATGGGATTCTATGGATCCAACTGGACACTGTGCCTACTGTTTCCATAACTCGTTCAATGTGCACCTGTTGAAAGCCCACTCAATACAAGCTCAATGCTAAGTGCTATAAAAGGCAGTGCACATGCATAAATACATGATAATATTATAGTTCATTGAGTTTTCTTGTTAAACGAACTTTTTGTTTTCATTCTTGTTGAAAATTTCTCCAATATATTTTAAGACACTTTTCTACTCTAGTAAGAATAGTCCAGGAACACAAAATAATCTCTCTAGAGTGATTCAGTCACTCTGGGGCTTCCCAGCTGTGTGTTCAACACGGAGTTTCCCCGTTACATAGAACATAAATGAGGACAATGAGGAGACGACTATGGACGCCTCCCCCAGCCCCTGGATAGACACGTTTCTTCTTCTAAATTAACCCTCATCATCAGCTTCTTGGGTTATCAGTCTTGCATCCTCCAGATAGTGGCCAATAAGAATGGCTTTTCTTTAAGATATCAGTTTCTTGGATTATAATTTATAGATTTGGCCATAATATTTAGAAAGCTATGTTGCCAACATGAACATAGTAGTTACACTATTAAATATCTAAAACATGCACTGAGCTGTGCGTTTGGAAATTATAGCATTTTTTACCCAACCACATGATTAAAACTATTAATTTCCTTTAACCTAGATGATTGATTTATGGAACACTTACTATTAGAAATGTTTCTATTTATTTCTTTTAGCTGTCATCTCCAGAAATTTTTATATAAGTTTCAATGAAATTATGACTAATAAGGAAACTTTATTCTCAAAAAAGGAAAACCATTTAGTATTAAAACAAAGAATTTAACTGATACAAAGACTATAGTTAATGAGATAAGATTGAAGAAAAAAGAGAAAGCCATCAAAATCTTTCACAAAAATTTTCATATGCTGACGAAATGTTGTTAAATCTAAACTTATTGATTGGAGAGCTCTTAAAATATTTAACATTCTAAAACTTATAAGAAAATACCAAATGATAGAGTGTTAAAGGAAAAATTATATTCAATAAAATAAAAAGAGACACCTAAATTAAAATTTTCATTATGAAACTTAAGCCAACAAATTGGTAAGCAGCAATAAGGCCACAAAAAAACAGTGAGATTTGACTCTAATATACTTAAGAGCCTTGAATTCATTTGCCTCTCTAAGTAGTCACATAAGAAAGTCATTTCAGAGGCTAGAATGTATTTTCCTAATTAGAGGAAGTAGGTTGGACTGGTATAAAACACTTTGCCAATACATGAGATAATTACCAATATTAGGAGAGGCAATAACAAGAGGTTCAGATTAAGGATAATAGTAATAAAAGAAAAGAGCAGAGAAAATGCGATGGCCGTGATTTAGAAAGACACAAGAGAGGCTTCTCGACACCACCTGTAACCTGAATTGAGTTTGAGGAAAAACTGGAAATGCTAATAAGGAATATGATTAAAGGTGGGCCTGTGGTTATAAATTGCTTTTCTAATGGTGATGATAGTAGCTGACATAGAGTATAATAAGAAGATGAGAATGTCAGTATCAATTTTTATTAGTGCCATGAACAATATACACTATATTTAAATAAGCTTCATTTGTGTTAGTATTTTTGTAAGTAGTCGCTCTAGAAGCAATAACACATCCAATGCATTCTAAAAAGAAGAACTAAATAAAGTTGCCAATGTGCTATACAAAATAGCCATAACTTTTACGCTGGGGAAAACATGCCACATTTCCTAAGATACTCAGAATTCAGGCACCCAGCCGTGACTCTGGCTCAAAACAAATTTGTGTAATAAATTGGAAGAGCAATTGTAGGAAATGGAAAAATGCTACAAAATAAAAAGATACTAAAAATATAAGTTTCCACATAAATCAGTACTTTTCCCCATATAGATCAGTACGTTTTGGCCAACATTTGTATAGAACCATAATTAGACTCTACATGTAGGGCAACTTTAACCACGTAAGAAACAACTTGGGACCTGGTCAGCCTAGGTCATTCTATGAAACATAAATACCTATAAAATTTAAAATGATCAATTGGTGATTTTTATAAACTGGTTCTTATTAAAGAAAAATAGATGAATTAATTTTGTTTATGAATTTCCCCAGCAATTATCATCAGTTTTCTGAGTTACTCTAATAACAAATTAGGTAAAACAGAATATCTGACAAAAAACAATTTATAGAGAATTAGAATATGAAACATTATTATTTTGTATTAAAATGTATTCTTTGTCCAAATTTAATAAAGCTAGGCTGTTGACAGATACACCATAAGGGTTAAAATGCAGAATTATAGAAACTGAGCTGTCTGAGAACTTGAACAATAAACGTTTTTTCTATTTATATTCTAAATAGTATTAATTGTGTGTGAGTGAAAGCACAGCCTGGAGGTCGAGAGGTGGCCTTTAGGTCGGCAGTCTGGATTGCTTAGTAGCTGTGTGGCCCTGGGCTAGTCACACAAACTACTGTCATGTTCTGCATCTGAAAATCACAATAATTGTCATTTCTACCTTATAAGCTCACCGTGAGATTAAGTGAGATAATAAAGTGATGAAGAAAGCTCAAAAGTGTCTGGCATATAAGACCTCAATAAATATTAGTTTTATTATATTATTGATGCTAATAACATGCTTACATAGTAATTTCTATTTCTGCACAAAAGTTGTAAACATTTTTCTATGAATTTGCTTCTCTCTGCTAATTCCTTCCGTTTTCTCTATAAATTATACATTTCTTCTTAGGCCAAAGCACACACATTCATTCGTTAACAATTTTTTTTTTCAACTTGTTTTTCAGGACACGCCACTAAAAAGGCCGTGTTTCTCCCGCTGACCGTTTGGTCCCCTGGGAAGCCTGCGCCGCCCGGGAGCCGCGCCCGCCCGCGGGATCATTCACGACTCCTCCTGGTCCTTCCACAGGGCGCGTGAAGTCTCCGGAAAGACAGGAATTTTAAATGACAGCAGATTTAAAAAGCAAGAATTTAAAACGAGCCAGGCAATTCGATAGTTTAGTCCTATTAAATGTAGGGGTGCCCTCTGTGTGCTGTCCTTATCGAAGTGGTCGAAAGTGTCAATTCTTAGTGGGGAAATCGATAACACAGGCAGGGCCATGGACTCCCTGCTAACAAGCTTCCACAGAGGAGGGCCTCGACCTCAGCCAGGTAGCGGGTGTCCACCGGGCGGGAGCCGAGCGAGCGCGAAGGGACCGCACCTGCGCGCCGCCCACCGCACCTGTGCGCCGCCCACCGCACCTGTGCGCCGCCCACCGCACCTGTGCGCCCCCCACCGCACCTGTGCGCCGCCCACCGCACCTGTGCGCCGCCCACCGCACCTGTGCGCCCCCGACCGCACCTGTGCGCCGCCCACCGCACCTGTGCGCCGCCCACCGCACCTGCGCGCCGCCCACCGCACCTGCGCGCCGGAGCCACGCCCGCGCGGGGGAGGCTGCGCCAGTGGCCGCCGCCTCGTCGGCTGCGCCAGCCGCTGTGCACACCTCCGTCTTCGGACATTTCCCTTAGGGACACAGGGACCGCTGTGTTTTCAGAACGGCGAGTTGAACAGTGGATCCGGGCCCTCCTGGGCTGGCGATGCCGCACCGCTGCTCCCCTCTCTCCGCTCGGAGCGGAGGCCGAGCCGAGGGAAAGATGCCCTTCGCCTATTCCCTGCCTTCGTGACGCTAAACCCAGGAGTCTAAGGTTACAAAGTATAAACCGTTCTAATAACCAACACCGATCAATATGAGAAAAAGTAATGTAGGGCAACTCTTACCTGAGTTCCTGGATTAAAGAATCCACTGGCACTGTTGATGAAAATAAAAAGGTAGAAAGGAAGGGAGGACGGGAGGGAGGGAAAGGGAAAGGAGAAAAAAAAGTAGAAAAAAAAAAAAGAAAAAGTCTTAATCAGTTGCTAATTTTCAAAACTATATGATCGAAACTTTCCCCCACCTAGAGGTAACGACCACTGAGTACAGACCCCCACTTGCTTTCCTACTGGGTGGATTGGTTTTTTCTTGTTCTGGCTCTTTGGAGATAAGAGGACGACGGACGTGTGCCAGAACAAACCAGCTCTGGGTTAGTGCCTTGGGTGGCCTGGGGTCTTACAGTCACAGGTTGGACCTTCTAAGTACCTGCCTTTAGAGATGCCCTGAAAACTTGCAGGGGTATGAAACACTTGAACTATTTTTAAAATACATTTTATTGTAATAGGAAATTATTCAAGAGAGTCTCAAGATTACATTTTTGTTGATATTAAGTATTGAAATAAAACTAGCAAAGTTTTACTGTATGAAGATGTCCCAAGACTTTATTCCATAAACTTCCCACAAATAGGAAGTGGAGAATAAGCTTCAGCCGTGTTAATATCAACAACCTTTTAAAAATGAGGAAATTATAGGAAAAAGAGCTTTGATTTTTCTGACTGAAGTGATGGGAACTAAAGAAGTTCATGTTTATAAATGCCTGCCTACATGAGGGTAAGCAGCATATTGCGGGAGACAACAGGTGGTTTTGAAGATTACTCATGCTTCCCGAGAAAACGGTTGTTTTATTTCTAGAAGAACATTTTGGCTCTATTTAAGTGCGTATATGCCTGTGCCAGAAGAATTCAAAGTCCAAAAAGAATTGCAAATTAAAAGACCCACATTTTAAAAGGATGATAGAGTAGTGTGCTTTTAGAAGTCAAAATAAGAAATTCAAATAATCCAACTACAAGCTCTGGAATGTTGCTATTTACAGCAGGTGTGAGCTTCTCCCAAATAATAAAGCAATTTGCTTTTATTAAACTTGTATCCTACTGAGAAATTTGCTGCATAAAAAGTCAGTGTTTAGAAATACTACATTCCAAATATTATAAGGATATAGAATATGATTACTTTAAAAGTAATTTAAACTGAAACTGGAAAAGATTACAGTGTAAAACCTCTGTTTGGGTAGAGAAAAGTCCCATGTTGTATAGAGCATCATCCTGCATTTTGGTTACCATGGCTAACAACGACCATGGTTATATTTTAACTAAAAAAAAATTGTCCTTGAATTTATTAAAAATGTTTGGATTATAGACTCTGCTCAAACAGGAATTAACTACCTATACAAACATCTGGGTGATGGAAGCATTCCACTGCATCGGCCACTTTCAGCTGTGCACCTCCAGGCCCTTTCCAGCGGACTGCAGGGCTGCTGCAGTGACTCAGCCCTCCCTCCGTAAGGTGGACTCCAGGAAGGGTAGGGTGGGTCGGGAACAGCTATCAAAGAGCTTCCAGAGGCCGTGGTGAACCTACAGTTTTCCACTTAGAGTGAAGGGTCACAGAAATATAGCTAATTATAATAAAAGTTGTTTTCCTTAAGGGATATTATTGCCAGTCAATCCTGTTTTCCAGATGTTTAGATCATCAAGGGCCTGTTTATATTTCAATATTACATTACCATCTGTTGGTTACAAAAAGAGAGGGATAACCGGCAAGTTAAACCTTCCAAACATTACTTTGCAGAGCTGCTGGAAATTCCCAACAGAGACAGTCAAAAAACAAACATCATCATTTTACTTGAACTAAGTTTAGATTGGGAACCACTAAAACAGACAACATAAAAATAGAAACCTGCTTTGGCAATAAACTAACAATTTGGTCTTTTCCCGTGGCCATTAAAGGTCGCTTTCAGAATCTGAAGGTCTCTATGAAACATTCTTCTCTTGCTGAACCTTATGCTGTTTTGCATGATGTTCAAATCTACTCATGATTGTATTTTGTAAAAATTGGCATCATACATCATTTGGACTTTTCCGAGTCCTTTAACTCCTGGTTCATATTTTGCTTCTCAATGCCAAGAGCCAGTGTCCTGGCTTGATTTGTGAAAAAAAAAAAGAAGCCCTGAGGAAGTTGTAATCATTCTGACTGCACATTAGGGATGGAGCACTGGAACTCCCATATTTCATGGTGTGGTGGGCACAATGTTATAGGACCTGCTTGCTAACTCACCCTCGGTTCCTTTAGAGCGAGTACACAGCGTTTTATCTTCAGCCTCTGCTTCCATCTGTGACATGAACACAAAGTCCTGAGGTCATTCATTTGACATTGACCAAACTATAAAAACATGTAATTAGAAGTTCTGAAGGTCATTATGAAAAACAGAGCAGCCCTCCATGCTCTTGAATTGCATTCTGGCTCTACAGGTATGTAACTGTGCCCGCCCTCACATACCACCAGCTTTGGAAATGCATCTCTAGATGCTGGAAACCAGAGAGAACAATGACAAAAGGGCAGATGTCCTTGTCCACAAGTGCTTGCTAGTGGATTCAAATACTTCTGGCGTTACAAAGATAGAAAAAGGACTGGGTGATTAACAGTGGCTGTGAAGTAAATGAAATTTCAAATGCCAGATCAAGAAATCTCAGACCAATTTACTGAGACCTAAGTCCTTTACATTTCTAGACCCTCCTGATATACACCTCTTTCTAAGTTAGCAAAAATAATTTCCTGTGAAAACAAGCAACATAAAGGCAAACCTCTGAAAGTGTCTCCAGAAATACCACTGGATATTTTGATTATCAACAATAACATATGTGTTTGCTCCTAGAATTCCAGAATAAATACTGGTGGTGACCATCCA
The DNA here is from genome assembly GCA_008750895.1 of Mirza zaza. Lineage (NCBI taxonomy): Eukaryota > Metazoa > Chordata > Mammalia > Primates > Cheirogaleidae > Mirza > Mirza zaza. Next base: position 9,283 of record VSMD01098954.1, read on the forward strand.
AATGTATAAGGAAGGTGACATTTGAGTGACGTGTGTCAGTATTAAATTTCCTAAAACATTATTACTAAATATTTTAATGTAATCAAATTATTTATCAAAGAGATGCAAAGACTTAGAAAGCCTGTTGTTTTCAGACTCTGACCCAACTACACTCATTCATTTCACTAGAATCTGCTAATCTTCTTAGCTTAATTCACTTCTGTACATTATCAGAAGGAATTCTTAAATGTAAATAAGTTGTTTTGCTTGTTGGAAGTCAGAGGCAGGCAGAAGGTGCGCTCAGTGGCGCCCATCCTTAAATCCTGACACGGCGCGGACGCCGTGTGACTGCAATGGTAATGGGAGCCGCGTTCTGCTCTCGGAGGCTGAGTTGTGATTGAAGGCACTGACCTGCCATAGACTTATAATAGGGGAGCAGGTGTGGCAATGATGGACTTTAATTTCCTTTAATAAACCTTTTATGTGCCACACTTTTACTGCCATTTGACGCTCTCCAAGGTCCTGCACATAATAGGTTCATTACTTTTGATTACTATAGTCTATTGAGACAAACAACTCCAGAACACACTATATATTATGTTCAGTTAAACCAATATAGACTATTTATCCATTGTGCATTTTTTCACCTGCAACACTACAGACAAAATTAACGACAGCTCTCCTAAGCTAAAACTATTAAAACCACCAGAACTCTTTTGTCATCATTTCATAATAAACACCACACCAATCGTTGAACTGCCTTTAAATTAGCAAACAAAAAGTGTTCACTGCCTTTGCTGAACAGCAGTTGCTTCAGTCTAAATAAAATGGTTTGTTGCTATGAATATTTTTAAACTACACAATAAGAGAAAACAACAATAAAACAGAGGTGCTTTTTTTCCTGTCGATTTTCTTTCTTTTCAAACCACATGAGTTTATGACAGATGTGACACTGCCTAAGATTGCAATGCTTGGTTTACTCAGGATGGGGAGCACCGCTTTGTGAAATCCCCTCCTCCCCGAGTGTCTCTGTCGCATACAAAGTGGCTCAACTCACACAAACGCCTCTCCATGTGCTGAACGAACAACTAGATTAAGAGAGATCAGTAGCATGTGAGGGTTAGAATGATGACACCATCAGGTATTTCCAAGGAAGCTTCCATGGGTGAGCAGCCGCAAACACCAGTCCACTGTCATCCTGCCACATGGGTGCTATTAACTACCCCAACCCCCGAAAAATTCCCCTAAATACAAGGGAAGGTCGTGCTTCTTTACCAAAACTGAAACCCAGGCTGCCAAGAGTGCCAGCAGGCACACAGAATAGTTTAGGAAACATACTAAACACAACTTTCTTTCTAACAGCTTTAAGCATAATTCTATTTTGCAGTTCAGCTATCCGAGAACTCGGTTGCCTCGTCACCACCCCAGGCGGCTGTGTCCCCACTAAAGTCACTGGAAGGAACACATAAATATTCGTGGGCCTCCCCTGGGCTGAGCTTGGAATGCTGGTCGCACCGCTGTATTTTGTTGGGCTATTGTCCTCTTGCTGGTGTAGCATTTATCCTATACAAACATTCTAAAAATCTGACATCTCATTCATAAAACTAGGTTTTCAAGTTTATCTTGAGGGCCACGTAGTAGGAGTGAAATGGATCAAAGCCAGGCTGTAATATACAGCTGGACTATCTCACCTGTTTTCTCTCTTTCACACCTGAAGAACAAAAGTTGCCAAGTTCCGTATCTAGTCATGTCTTATGGCTTCTTGGGGAATAAGAATACCAGAAACCTATATACAGCACATGTATTTTTTCTTTCTGGAGGTGGAGAGTTCTAACACAGATCTCATAGATCTCAATTCAGAAGTAGATCTTTGTTCTCTAGAACCTTATAGATGGGACTAGAAATTTTTACGTATTCTTCATTTGGAATATTCTCATGGACTTGAATAAATTACCAGTGGGTAGACTTAATTTTTGTAAAATTAAGCCTCATATTCAATGAATACTTATTCAGGTAATGGACCATTAAAAGTGGAAAGAGATTTCCACCTCGGTGTGTGTGTTAGGACCCTGGGGTTGGGGGGAGATTGTCATCCTTTCAAATTCTTCCAGAATTATAGTAGAGGCACATGATTGTGGTGTGAGTCGGGAAACTGCCTTGAAATAACATGTACTGCAATCTTTAAAATTATGCTTCTAATGGGGAACTTTGTTTTTTCCCTGGAAAAGGAAACTTGATCATCTTCACCACGTAAGCCCCAAATACTCCTGACAAGCCTACAATGAATTTTGTAAAATTTAATGAGACATTTCTTTTCTGAAAAGAGGGTTTTATTTCTTAAAATGCTATCCTTCTCCAGGTTTCTTACATACCTTATTCCTTGTTCTAGATGAGAACATCAGAAGTTATTTCCTGAGATTCCTACAATGGAGTCCTCCCTGCTTTGACAATATACTGTCAGCAGGGATAATAGCAAAAGTAAACTTTTCTACTCTTATTTTTCCTAATATGAAACTACTTCAAGGAAAGTTCAGTTAAACTTATAAGTATAGATATATTATGAATATTTATATAGATAGGAGGAAAAAGTGGTTCTTGCTGGGTCTCTAATTCATAATAAAGCCAGAAGAACACTTTTAAAAAGGGTTCATGCTCCAGTTTTCTGGGGAGAGGAGTGAGTACAAGGAAAAATGGCAATAGGGATAGAAATATATAAAATAAAGAAGGCTAAGAAGCAAAACTTGGAGGAAAAACGTGCAAGGATTAACGATGGAAATTAGCAGAGATGCAATTAGAAAAAAATGACCATAAAATTTAACTATTTAGTTGAATTTGGAAAGCTCTCATTTAACTTCTTTATATGCTTACAAACCTATATACAGATGGACAAAGTGATTTCCTAGCACTTATATTTGACACTTTTCTTACTGGAGCTTACATCAGGGGCAATAAGCGCGTCTCTTCCACATGACTCTTGGGCACAGATGTGCTACCTCTTTTTGGGCTAAAGAATAAGTCCTGGAATTGCTGCTTCATGGTGGGGAGAGATTCAAGGAGCAGGACACAAAATTTGTAAACTCAACTTTCTTTCATTCACTCAAGCTGATTACCGGCATGCGAGGAGTTTTAGTTCCCTTAGATTTTTTCATTCAAAATTTAACCTAACAGCAAAACAAAAACACAAAACAAAATACAACTATCCATGTAAATATTTAGTCACTTCTTAAAAATTGGATATGACAAATCTCTTGGTGATGCTGAGGTTTGCTTCTCCTTTCAATAGAGCTCTAGACACTGATAAACCTCAACACATGATTCTTTCTCATTTTTTGAGACAGGGGCTCACTCTGTCACTGGGGCTGCAGTGGCCTGATCACAGGTCACTGCAGCCTCAAACTCCTGGGCTCAAGAGATCCTCTTGCCTCAGCCTCCTGAGTAGCTGAGATTATAGGCATGTGCCACAGTGACCAGCTAATTGTGTGTGTGTGCACACATGTGTATAGAGTCGGGGTCTCACTATTGCTCAGGCTGGTCTCAAACTCCTGGCCTCAAGCAATCCTCCTGCCTCAGCCTCCTAAAGTGCTAAGATTACAGGTGTGAGCCACCATGCTCAGCCAATGTATACTTATAATATATATTTGCAAGTAGTCTTGAGTTCTTAATATTTGTAGAAAAAGCCATGCTGACCACAATGTTTTGAGGGCACTTTCTGAAAACCCGAACACAATTAATCTTAGTACTATTCAGTGAGGTGTCTCATGTGGATAGCTACTTCAGACCTGAGAAGTTCTTCTCATACATTCCAGTTGCAGTAATCGCCCCTTTTAACAAGATTTCACCGTGCTCCTCCTCTGAAGTTTTTGACCTGGCAATGCAGTTTTGTATGCTGTGTTGTGTTACTCTTGTGAGATGTCATTTCAAATGGTGAGAGGAAGCTCTGTGGCAGCCGAGAAAAGATCCTGGGGTCCTCTCGATGAGGAGCCTTTTGTCCTCAGTGGATGCTTCCTTTTCAAAAGTCAGTTTAAAAAAAATGACAAGAAAAAACTCAGGAAGTTGTAAAACGCTAAGCCCAGAAAATGAAACAGTGATGATGCCAGTACTTTGGAATGAAATCTGGCCAGATTGAAGAACAAAGAAACCTACACTGAGTGCCCTTTCTTTTGATGACTCTGGCATCATTTAGTTTTAAGCATAGCTCTGGATCAGCCCACAATGGCAACAAAGATGTTTACCTGTTACACAGGATAAATTATGGGGAAAATGAGCTGCAGTATGAAATAAAGGAGACTAGTTAATTTATGGAGACGAATACTAAGAAAGGATGTTTAATATAGGTTTTTTTCCTCTGTTGTACCCTTCTCTTTATTTTTCTTGTTTTCTTTTCATATATTTATTAATTGCTCACAAATAACAGGAGTACAATCAGAGAGTAAACATTTAGAAAAACCTAAACTCTAACAGAAACATGGTTTTTTTACACCATCCATGAGTACATATTTATAATTTTCTGAACTTTTCATCCTTTATTTTCACACTATTCTTGATTTCAACTCTGTCCGTGCATGTGTCTTACTATACTGTCTTTGATTCTATACAGAAAGGTAAAGAATGAATGATGTGTATACTGTGGATTTATGGTAATTCTCCTAGTCTCCCTAAACTCCTCCTCTCCCCTATAAATACCAAACTCAAAAAAAAAACCAGTCTGCTGTCAGGTTAGGTATAGTTGTCTAGAAAACAGCTCTTCCTGGGGGTCACATACATGCCCATCCCCCACAGATGAGATGATTTTCAAAGGGAATTTTTTAAAGCCACGTGGAAATGTACCATAATAAAAGAAATCTTAGACCTGAGACAAATTTGGGCAGCATTACAAGAAGAATGATTTCTTTTGATTCTCACTTCTGATTTGAATTGTCACTGCTGTCGTAGACTTCATACTGTAACTTTGCACAACTGGTAATACTGAACATAAACCAAAGCCATGTGTTGGTATCCTTTTGCCAAATGACTCCAGCAAATAGTTCTATTATTCCCTTAGGTAACCAACTTGTGCCAAGGATTTCTATTAGTCACCATACCACAGCCTCAGAGTCACAGCTTGGTGACATTAGGGGGCAATCGCCAGCTTTATGTTTTAGGAGAGGGTTTTTTTGTACATATTTTTAACATGCCATGTTTAAAGATAACTCAGGGCAAGTAACACACTAAAAGTGCGTTTAAAATGTTTTCTTGTTGATATTTTGAGATGAATTTGTTGCAAAATATGTCAGTGTTAAAAATCAAGCTTCTTCACATAGAGATATATTATTTGAAATAAAGATTTCCATCAAGAACAACCCAATCCCTTACTTTTCAGTGTTTGCAGGAATTAATTCTAGAACTCATCTATAGTGGTTTCAAAATCGTCTTTTAATCATTTTAAAATATCTCATTTATTTATTCTTAATCTATAAGCAAACTAATTTCTAATAAGTATGAATTCAAATTGGATTTTTAAAACAATTTTAACAATCAATGAACCTTTCTTTAAGGGCAAACACATGTGAACAAATAATACAGACCAATCAATTTTCCAAAAAGGTTTGTAGGCTCAGAGGATTCACCTATTTAATATTTTTAAATATTAAATGTCTGTGCTTCTGACAAAAATCACCATTCTAAACTGAGTACTAATAATCAGTCTGAAAGCAAATCCACAGAGGTAAAGTGCTGTTGTAGAAGAGAGCCTTTATATAGACTCTTGGATTGAATTCATTTTCTTTCAATATATTTACTTTTTAATAAATAAAAATGTCACCTTACCTCTCTCTTTCTCCAGGTAATTGGTATGCCAACTTAGTTTGCCCTGCTCCGTCAGAGGGACTAAATGTCTTTGTCTGATTTAGTGAGAAATCTTGAAATTCATTCTTTTAAGATAAAAAATAAAAGAAGGAAATCATTATCAGGCTAAATAAATAAAGAGGAGAAATAAACACTGACGTGAACAATCCACAATGTGTTGACATTTTTACCTGTAACTTGGTTGGACTATACTACCAACAGAATGAAAACTTTTGTACTACATATAAATGAGATAAATATTTTTCCATTTTTAAAGGTAAGTCAAATTCCTTTCATCTTTACTACCAAACTACCTGTCTGTCTATCTATCTATTATATCTTCAATTTAGTTCGTAAATTAGATAAGAGAGACTCAATTATCATTCCTATTATTTTTACTTTTAACCATTAAAAGAACAAGTTGAGACAAGATTTGGAGTATACTATACTCAAGAAATCACAAAAGACAGATTCAAAATGTATCCTTTTGTTATTTGGGGTTCTCTTTAATGAGACCATCATAAAATTCTACTAATCCTTTTGCCAGTGTGTTAACTTGCTTTCCAAGGAAACTGCTTGCCCTTGGTTCACTCTGTGTCCATACTTACTGCACAGAGCTGCATCCCTCTATTTGTTCCTGGGGTGGGAACAGAATCTGTTTTTATTAGGCCATGTGGCCCTTGAAAGAAAACTTTTAAATTCAGTGCAGTACACTCAACACACTAGAGAGGGCCTATTTACACAAACACCACATATATCAACACATATTCAGAATATTTATATCTAGCAGTTATGGTATTTTAAAACACAGGCTACCAACCTTCCTTGCAGAAGACTTCTGATAGTCCTGCCTTTTACCCTTTGCAGTATATGGAAGCGCCCAGCTTCTTAACCATAGATTTCTGTATTTCTTGTAGGCTTTGACCAGACATTAAGCAGATGCTTCTTCAACTCAAGTCAGCAACTGTAGTTTCTGGGGGAAAATGGAGATAGAACTCTCTCAAGTGATAGAGTACATTATTGTACATGATGTAAGAATTGAAAAGTAGCACAGGAGCTTGGGAATTCTTAGTTTGTGTTTGCAACTAAAAAGAGAAGCTTTCTCTACAAATGCTTTCGGCCTCTTCTACTGCACCCTCAGTTCAGAAAGAGTTCTGAAGCTTTCCACCTGCCTACTTCCCTTTGTTTGCCACACACTAACCTAAAACAAAAGATGCTGGAAAACCGTCACACTGGTGAACAAAGCTCTTTCTAAATCCTGAAAGTAATGGCTTTTTGTCTAATACCCTATCGTGTTATGTATTTATTAGCAATACATTTTCCATTTATTTTCTCAAAGATTGCCAATAAAGAACTGAATCACATAAGGGAGTAGCTGTAAAGCCTCTGAGTTCCCTAATGTCAAACTCATTAGCATTCGAATAAGCACACAGCAGCACATCATCTGCACAATTGCAATTTTTTACTACTTTTAATAGCATTTCTCAAAGGGCTCATTTTCAACTTTCTTCAGTGGTTAGTTGGTTCTCAGGGGAAAAGTAGCTTCCTGACGCTCACAGCTTCCACTCCACAGCCCGGGCCGTTTGCTGTCAGATGCATCAGCCTGGGCCCTAACCCCATCTGCTGGGGCCCCCTCCCTGGGGAAAGGAGTTAAGGCAGCACAGCTGAGATCAGCTTGGAGCAGTGCACGGAGGGCACCGACAAAATACAAGTTTAGAAATAGGATTTTACACCACAAGGCTCGTGAAGTCTAAGCACACAAAAATACAAACGGGAACGGGGAGCCCTGCAGACGCCCTCGGTTCCACGTGCCAGTCATTAATAACTCCACCCACCTGCTGTTGGGAAGCGCACCCTTGGCTATACCAAAAGAAATCTTCCACTGAAATCGGGCCCACTAGCCCCTGCAACTGCACTATATCAAGGAGATACCTTTAAAAATCCATTTTTATTAATGGCCATACTTTAATCTTTTTTTTTTTTTTCAGAAGATCTTAAATCGTGTTATAAAACTTAAGGACTTATCTAAAATATTCATAGGATATACACATTTTTAAAGACAGTTACTCTAAGACATGGAATCTTGACCAAACTCCCAGAACTTCCAACAGAATGAGTTGTAGACAGGGTGAATACTTTTGCACTGAAGCTCGTATTTTTATGGAACAGCAATCTTAAAAGACTAAACACCAGCCCAGATGTTAGTAACCTGACGGGTCACACAATTCTTAAGTGTGCGCCCGGATGACGACACAGCTTTACTTGCTCGCTGAGCCAACACGAAGTATTCCATTTGTCTGCTGTACAATCCACCAATAATTAGCGACACTCAGCACTCCACACCTGCTTCATGAGTGAGCACTTTCTTCCGAAAAAGTTCTTTAAACCTATGGTACAATGTAATGAGTCTACTGTGTTATAAAAAAACAGAAACAGTATATCAGATCATATTTTATCAGGCAGGATGAATGACTTGAAGTGATGTGATACAAATGTCAATTGCATCACCAAAGTGGAGAACCACAATTTACTTGTGGTCTCAAAGTATATAATATTAAAAAAAAAATCCTCCAAACTAAACTCAAAGTGAAAAATTTGGTGAAAGGGCAAATGAATATAATAAGAAATGTATCTAGCACTCGTAGCTCTGTAATATAATGACTAATATGAGGTCACCACTCTGACCAATTTCTTTTTGGAATTTGCCTACCAACAGAACTAGCCCATTCTCTCTTAGTCAGGATAGAATGCACAGAGTCCTCTCAGAAGTTTGGGATGTTAATACAATTTCCAAAGACCTCTCTGAGACTTGGTTTCTCAACAAGTAAACACAAAAATCTCAACATATTGAATTTAGCACGGCCATCCCGTGAGGGCCTGTCTGTACAACTTCCAATAGTTAATGTCTTCTTCGCTTTTCTAACTTTAATGTCCTCACCAATTGTTCATTAGTTGGAATGATGAAAAAGCGGGATTATCCTTGCCTGGTTTATTATTTTTTTTGAATGGTAAGACAATTTCTTTCCAGTTCTAAGTTCCTAGATTTATTTTAACATTAATCAGTATGATAATTTAAGTTATAGTCACATTTGTATAAACCTTGATGATGTCTTTGATGAAAAAACAATGGAATTCTTCAGTTTTCCATTTGCCATTTTTCTCCATTACATTTCTAATGGAAACCTAAACCCTTTATTTTGGAGTTTGTAATCAATGAGCTATAGAATTGGTTTTTCCATCATAGCAAGAGATTACATATTTAGAAGTTGATGAACAAAAATTATGTAAGCCTATTGCCACTTCGTTTATGCTGTCAAAAATTACTTTCTTCTGCTTAGCTTTCTAAGTTGACATTAGGGAATAAATATCCTTTGTTGGTTGGAGCAAATGAAGATAAGTAGTGAATTTCATTTAAGATGTTTTAGGTGAAGAAAACTACTGTTTATTGGCCACAAAGTTTACTTGTACCACCAGCCCATAATTAGGCTCCTGATCACAGCAGGAGGAAAAAAAGAGCTTCAGCAAAACTGGAGCTCCTCTGCAGGAGAAACAGCTCCTGCTGCAAAGTGGGTCAGTAAGGTCACTTACTTTTAGGGAGGATATTATAGATTTTAAATCATTGCATATTCGACAAGATGAATTATTTGATATTAGCGATCAAATTGCTTTACATGATCCACTATTAATATTTCTTTGCTTCCCAGAGTGATTGTTGAAGTCCAAATACAAACAAAACTACCTGTCATTCAGTATAGTTTGTCATTTTAAAAGAAAAATAAAATAAGTTTTGTCAAACAAAGTACAAAATTTCCATTGATGGATTTAATTGATTTTTACTGATTTGTCCAGCTTTTTAAAATCCCTGCCCTATAGAATCTTTCAAAGAAATTAAGTCCAAGGAGTGCTATAGCAACTCATTTCCTTCCCGAAAATGCAATTTTTGCTTTGCAGATAGCTGAAGTCACACAGAACATCAGAATATCTTCTGGTTTCCTCTGTGATATGAAGTCATCGTACTTATAGGAGTAGGTATTATAGCATTTGAATTTGTCCTTTTGGTCTTTGTGAAAATAAAACACAGATCTCTTCTCCTTAAACTCTGAAGCAGTTCCAATAACTTATGCAAGACCTATATTTCTCCCCGCAAGATGATTTAACTTTCACCTGATTTAAGTAACAAAATAGCCCTCAAAGATACTTAAAGCCTTGCTGTAATTAACATAACTGCATTTAGATGCCATTCATGACTGATAATTCCAACACCTTGTGGGGAAAAAAAAGTTGCATGCTGTAAACATTATAAACATATTCAAATAAGCTTAACACAATCTGCCATGCTTATTTCTGCCTAGATCATGGACCAGCGAAATGGTTAATGCAAATGGATTTATAATTTGCTTTGGGGGGCCAGTTTCTTCTCCTTATTTATTAGCCCAGCTGATGGGGCAGATTTGATGAGGCACTTCTGGAATAATTGAGTCATCACACAAAGAAGGCTGCTAGCATTCAGAGTGGTTTTATCAGCAGCAAGCAGGCCTGATTACTGACAATTACACTCTGATCCGGTGATGGAGGAGAAAGAGCCAACGAGTGGGAAATGTCCGTGTTTCTATCCAGGAATAATTTCTACATTCATTTTACATGCTAAGTGTTTCCTATCTCTGCATAATAAACTGTAAACAGGAATAGATGGCACAATGTCCCTTAATATTTCCTGGTAATGAAGACACAAATGTACAGTGAGTGCTGATAAATATAGATGAAACATAAGCTATTCTCCCAGTCTGCATTGTTACCTTTAAAACAAATGCATTTTCATGGTAAAAGCATAATCATAGCTAATGCAAAAAAATGACAGAAGATTGAAACTGTCCTTGTAACTACATAGAAACTTTGTAAAAGTCCTGTTAATCACTGCTGCTTTAAAGGCTGGCAAGCTGAAGGTGAGGTACTAGAAACCACAGCATTTTGTTCTCAGCAGTCAGCTGGGAGGAACTTCTTGGATTGGAGGCAGCAAAGGACAGTGCTTCGGTGACCTCCATTAACACTCGGAGAGCACATCTCAGAGCTACGCCGAGGAAACAATGACGCTGGCATGAGGAGACACCTTCACTAGCATGGATTTCAATTTCCCTTCCATCAGGCCATTCAACAAAATGTTGATCAGGAATAATGAAGTTAGACCTAAGATTGCATGATTTGTCATGTAGAGCAATGCACGACTGTCTTTTGCGTGGCATTTTTAACCACTTGTTTATGACCTGGTTTATTAACGAAACACTGTGAGCAAAAACAAATCTCATGGAGATGTCTTACTAAACCAGCCTTCCCTCTGACTCTGAACCCAGTTTGCCAGAGAAAGGGAATGCTCAGACTTCTTGATGTGCCACTATAGATTTTAATGGAAAAACTTTAATTTCCTGTAATATCAAGAGTTCCCTCTTTTAAAAAGCTAATCAGGTGCAAAGCCCCCCAAAATGAACCTGCCCAGCTCTGCTGGCTTAATCTTTTCTCTAAAGCCCCTTCCTGGCTTCCAAAGAAATAAAAGTTATTCTCTGTTCTCCAGTGGTAACTATGGAAACTCTGTTCTATTAAGCTAACCACTTAACTTCAAGGCTTGTGTTGCAACTAAATGTGCTATTTTGAGTAAACCTATACTAAGCAACCTTATAATGTCAAAACATTTTTAATAAAGTTCAAAGAGCACTTGTTGATTCAAAAATAAGGCTTTTTGTTATGCAAAGAGAATTTTCTCCATTTAAGCCATTTCATTATATAGATTGTTACACAATATACTTGATATCCTTAGATATTTTCCATTTTCCTTATTCATTTTAAGAGGATTTTTAGAATCTTGTCAACAGTCTGTTGTTTTTCCCAATAGTGTGTTTTTTCCGTTAAGATCTTCCCAATATTCTATCAATTTGAATTTAGATAAAAGAATATCTTTATTTATCTTCATTCTCTGGCTATAAAATATAGAATGGGTGAATGTACTGAAATTTACAAAGAAAATGACATGACACAAATGTGGAGGCCACTGGGTCACTGGAGTTTTGCAGAATGATCCTTGGATTTCATCCTCACCAGTGTTAAATTTAATATAGATTTTAAAAATGCAAGTGTCTTTCTTCCAAAAATTTCCTTATTATTTGTTCGGTACATGTTTACTGGGCAGCAATCCATGTATTGCCCCATGTTAGACAGTGGGTGCCAAAAGACACATAAAGCACAGCTCTTGCCCTCAGAAGGACACACCAGTGAGTGGAGGAGGCCAGTGTGATGTAGGAAGAAGTATTAACACCAGAGAGAGGCAGAAGGAGCAACAGGAGTATAGACTTAGATCAGACTGGAAAAGCTTCCAGAAAATGATTCCTGAAAAATTCATCTCCAGGGAGACTCAGAGAACTTTATCTAGAATAAATAAGTGTCCCTAAAGACAAATAAATTGAAAGGACACCAACAGTTGAAATTGTACTTGGTTAAATGATGCATCAAAGCCGTATTTTTATGTAGTTACAAGAGGATCAGATATTTGAGGGTTGAATCAGGTAGCTAAGATTAAATGTTTTGAATTTGTTGATTTCACTTGTAACTTTCAAGGCAACTTTTCCCTTCAAGTGTCAGAACTGCAAAACTGCTGAAATGTGATTTGTCATTCATATTATGGTTGATAGCATCTCCCAGAAGTGTGTATTATACAGTGTTTTGATGGCACCCTTGTCTTGATGACTGTGTTCTGCCTGATATTATACTTACTAAGGTCTCTTTTCTCTTCCCTGGGCCAGTGTAAGCTCATGGAAGTGAGAGGCTATTCTTGTTGACCTTCTGATACAACACAATTTAATGGCCATAACAGGTGCTCAAAACATTATTATTAAATTGAATTGAAAAAAACCTAAAATAATATTTTTCAGATGACTGAGGTAATTGCTTATTAATTAGATTTCAATACAAAACACCCCAGACATTCAGCATCTGGGATCCGATAGATTTTTGTCTGGTTGTTATGCCAGCTAAGGAGAACTTACGATTTTGCCTTCCCTTCTGTTCAAAACATCAGCTCCCAAAGTGCAAAGAAGAGCAACTATGAAGTGTAATAGATTTTATGATCAGATGTCCCCCGATGTCTACTATTATCTCATTTATTAACATGTGAAAAATTATGGCTTATGATTTAAAAATGGGTCCTTTTGTGGAAATAAAAGTCAAATGTAAAATAGAAATAGAATTATTTTTTTTATTTTTCCAAATTTGGGAAGAAAACTATCTAGGAAGGTCTTCAGTTTATTTAATCTATAATGCAGGCCCAAGTTTTTATACCTCACTATACTCACTCCAGAATGTCCTATTGTGTCTCTACATTCATTTTAAACAATTATACCCATATACTCCATACTGATGACTTTTGTATGGGAGAGACAATGGCACAGGCCATGAGGAAAAGGAAAACTAATCTATTATATTTACCAAAATAGCAAAGTGACGCAGTATTTTCTAAATAAATACAGCTCGCCTTCACTGAACTCTTGTCAAGTGATAGGCATTCTTTTAAGTACTTACATGCACTATCTTACTTAGTCATCATAACACACTGATGGAGAAGTACTGTCAAGTTTATATATGAGGAAAGGGAAGCAAACTGAGCTCACCGCTGTACCCAGTGCTCGCGCCAGTAGCAAGAGGTAGAACCAAGATCCACCATCTACGCTCAGCACTTGGCTCAGCGTTGACTGGTCGGTCTCTTCCACCCCTGACGTTCCATTCTACTCACCCACACTCAGTTAAACATGGATTCACTAAATCGTCCAATAAGACACGTATTTTTTTGTACCCTGGATGACACCAACATTGTCTTCACAAAAACATCACATGGAGAATTTTTTGAGGGGGAAGGGGTGTTGCAAAGTAGAAGACAGAAATCTCCCAGTTGGTGATAACTAGCATTTGGATCCACAAAACGAATATTCCAATTCTTACAATTTATCAATCTTAGCCTCCCAAGAAAATTTTCTCTTCATTCAAACACAGGAAATTCTTCATAGGATTTATATTGCCAGCTGTAAAATATAACCCATTTATTGATTGGCTTATTCTCTGTGTAGGTTTTCTATTGCTACTATTACAAATTTTCACAGACTCGGTGGCTTAAAACAGCACAAACTTGTTATCTTATGGTTCTAGAGGTCCAAAATTTGGTATGGTCTCACCAGGCTAAAACCAAGTCAGGCTGCCTGCCTTCCTGCAGACTCTGAGGGAGAATTCATTTCCTCACTCCTTTGGGCTGTTGGTGGAATCTGGCTCCCTGCTGTTGTAGGACTGAAGTCCCTGGTTTCTTGCTGGCTATAAACTGAGATCCATTCCCAGCTCCTAGAGGCTACTGCCTTTTTCAGCTAATGGCACACTTCCTCTGTTTTTAAAGCCAGCAACCGTGGGTTAAGTGGAGTCCTTCTCATATGACATCTTTCTAACTCCTTCTTCTGCCTTTTTCTTAAGGACTATGTGATTAGTTGGTACTTCCTAGATAACCCAGGATAATTTCCCTGTCTCCAATTCTTCTTTTAATCACATGTTCATAGGTTTCAGGGATTGGGACATGGACATCTTCGAAGGGATATTATCCTGTTTGCTATATCCTTTAGTCACATATGTGAATTCTGAATGTTTAAAAGTATTAATGCTCCTAGTATCAGATGTGTGAAGTCATAAATCCAGATGAACAGCTGTAACACCTCTCAAAAATATATATGAATATAGCCTAAATTACTATGAAGATACCAACGTTAACAAAATCAAGCATCTTTTCTGGTCTTCTAATAAAATCAAGTTCCTTAACTTCTCGGGTTTTTAAAGGATGTTGAAAAATTGGGTAATTATTTCTCTTTGAGGGGAAAGTTTATTTTTAAATAATCTTCACTTACCTTCCCTAATAGCTATTGGATTTGAACTGGAGAGTTTCCATTGCTACCGAAGAGAAGCATCGTCAGAGGGAAAAGGGAAACAAAAAAAGAAAAGTTAATTAAATGGTAATTATCTACAGCTTGTTAACTATATAAAACAATCTTTTCAAGTAATTTACACACTGACTATTAGAATATGGGTTGGGCTACTACCAACCTTCAATAGTCAAACAATATTCATTTCAAAGAACTCTCTCTCAACAAGAAAAACAGGTGTCTACTGTTATCAGAAAATGCTTTTTAGATTTGAGCCCTTTTGTATGTAAGTACATTTGAGAACCTTTTCTAGGGACACACCTGAGAGTGAAAGTGAATTATCAATGACAGTCAACAGTCTTTTCTAAAAAAAAAAAAAAAAAAAAAAAAAATCAGTGGTTTAACACTAATTTCTAATCAGATCGTACAGAAAGGAACAGCCCGCACGGCAGCTGTACTTTTCCCAGGGTTAATTACCTTTCACTGCTCTCTACTAATGAGTCAGCTGTTCCTGTCATTGCACACTACACTGGTTCATCTGGAACTCTAGCTGTGGACAAACACAGGAGTGACAGTCCTATTTACATATGGGGAGGGGGGCGTTGCATAAAGATTTCAAAAGGATTTTTTAAAATCCTTTAATTCTCATGTGTTTCCAAGCTAATAATATTTTTACAAATAAGGCTTTACTTGGTTAACTATTATTTTCTCCTAGGTCACTAGGTTCATCATCAGTAGATGTAAAACAACGCCAAACCCTTGGAAAGAGGCGAACTTTATCGCCTCCATGGAAAGCTTTATCTCACTGATTCCTCAGCACCACAGCAATCACCCTGGAGGGATGAAAGACAGCCTTGAAAGTTTGCAAGTTTCTACACTGGAAACAAGACTTCCTAAAAAGAATTCATATGATAGAAAATTAAATTCAAAGGTAGAAAACAACCTAAGGAAAAAAGACCCCCAAATAGCTTTGTTTGTACATGAAAAGTGAATTAGAAATTGAGTTTTACAAAAAATTTAGAGTTGAGAACTATGCTTTTACCTAATAGTTTAGATCATTGTGGGAAATTATATATATATATATATTTATGAATATATGTGATTTATTACACAAATAATAGCTCTTTTACCCAGATGATGGCTCTACTTTCCATCCCATAATGCAGGGACACTATGCCCTTAGATATTTTTGAACATTGCAGCTGAGGAGTTTACACATCTCTTTCCCCCTTTTTAATTTCAGAGGTAACTGAGAGGGTTGTACCAACACTAAAGCGTCCACTGAGTTCAGCCTGGACAGCAGCCAAAGGCCTCCGAAAGAAGGGTAGTTTCCACTGGTAACTTCCCTGCTCTAAACCTTAAAATCTTACACCAGCGGCACTCAGATTTTAGTAGGCATCAGGATCACTTGGGTGTCATGTTAAAAGGCAGGTTCTGCTGCTGACACTCTGAGGTCCGGATTGATGTCACGTGTGTCTCATGAGGGGCCAGGAGCTGGGGCTGTCCCGTGGACCAGCAGAGGGGCGGTGTCAGAGCAGCGACCCTCTATGGAGCCACTGCAGAATCCCCTGGAGGGCTTGTTAGAGCCCAGGTTACTGGTTCCACGTTCTGGGTGGGGCATGAGAAGGTGCATTTCTAGCAAATTCCCAGATGATGGTGGGGCTCATAGTTTGGTGACCAAACTCTAAGAACCATTCCTTTAAATATTCACTATTAAATGCACTGAAGAATCTCAACCCCCAAAGACTAAATATATCCGCATGGAATAGAAGCACTTCCACTTTATTCTAGAGCTATTTATTTGCTCTGGTTTTTATGCTTTATGATAGAAAAGGAACAGGTAAAAAGTGAATGTTCTGGCCTATCCCTGAAGTACATTCTGAGAACCACTTTATAGCTTATTGAACTTGATCTTCCCTTCAGATGAAGCCATTCATGTCAAGAAAGGAACAGCAATTATGTACTTCTTCATTCAAGGTGCCATTATCACATACAAGCTCACAAATGACAAATCTAAAACTTTGCACAATATTTAAACTTGTCAAAAGCAAATAAAATATGGGAATGAATTAATTATAAATTATATCATAAAACAAATTTACATGTCAAGCAAGGATGCAAATATCTTTGAGGCATTCAATATTTTACCACCCCTAGTAAATTCTGACTTACTTTCTACATGGTACAATGTGTTTTTCACATACACTGATATATGAAGTGTTCTTTGTTGATCATTGCTATTTTGAAGAACATATTATCCAAAAAACTTATTGGAGGATAGAAAAAAGTTTAATAACTAAAAATATATTTGCGGTGCTGCTCATATAAATATCTCAGTGATAAAGATGTTACAAGGGCATTTTGCAACATTGTTCATAAGAATACGTATTTTAGAAAAAGGAAAGTAAGAGGATAAATTATAGAATGAAATATCTGCTGAGTGTATTTCAATAAAAAGGTGGAGGGTGATTCTCCAAACAATGAATTACTTGCTGAGCAGAAGTAAGGTGCGTTAGCCTTGATCGGGGGGCTCAGGAAGGGCTATTTGGTGTCCTGAAACATGAACGTACTAGGTAGTACTCCAGTACAGCTGGGAGAATATGAGTCAATGTAAGAAATATCCAGTAAGCACATAGTAAAGATTTTAAAGAAATCAGTGCTTCTTCTGAATTCTTGCCACCACTTATTTGCTTTTGCTGCTCCAATAAACAAGATACTTATTTTACAAAGCTATTTTAAAAGTATCAATATCATCCAAATACAAGAAGATAATCATATCACAAGTGAGAAATTTGATTGATACCAGTGTAACCAATCCTTTTGGTATAGATCAGTATTATTTAATTCATTAACTTATACACTCAAATCTTCATTAAGCACCTATTCTTCTGGAGAGGTGGGAAACTTTATATAAATCGAGGAGTCCTCAGTGAGTGGAGAGTGGGGTGAGGTGAATGCCACTCCAATAGCAAAGCCACTTCTGGTGTACAAATCAAAAAGTCAATAAAATAAAAATATCCAAGCAGATCTGGGTGCCAGATTTATTTCTTGATAACTCAGGAGAACAATCTGAAGGGTTTGATAAAAACTCTGCCACAGAAGTACAAACACTGGGGTGCACAGTTTGAAAGAAGACGAATTTGTCATCCTATGAATTTAGGGTGGAGATGCACACTGTTGTCACGTGTGGAACCTGCATGTGAGCGTCCAGGTCCTAACAGATTCCTCTCCTTGGATGGTTTCAAGCGTTACAACGAATCAGACTACATGAGTGCCTCTGGTCCTTTCAACGTCTGGGTTTACAGTCATCTCACGTGACCCATCTGAGGTCAGTACAGTCCAGAGTAGGCGTTCTATCTGGTGCTTATCCAATTTCAGTCTATTACTGTCATTGGCTTTCACCAGCCGATTGGCTTTTCTCTAGATCACGGTGTCTTCATTAGCTGTGGCCAATTTCTGAGGAAATCTGACCTTTTGGTTTTCTTTTTAAATTAAGTTAAATGTATTTTTATTGGATATTGACAAATTATATCTGTATATGTTTATGGAATACCAAGTGATGCTACGATACATGTAAACAATGTGGAATCATTGAATCAAGATAATGAACATATGCATGAACGCAAATGCTTATCTTTGATTTCTCTTTCCTAACTGAAACATTGAACCTTTGACCAGCATCTCCCCATCTGCCCACCCCGGCCTCTGGTAACCTCCATTCTGCTCTCTGACTCTGTCTTCAATCCTTCTTAGTTTTCTATCAGAGGTAAAAGATTACGTATTTTTTGGCTACGTTATATTTTTCTAAAAGAGCATGTACAAGAATAAAATGATTTCCAAGAACTATGGTATCCCTGTTTTTAAAGACCTAATTTATACAATGTGCTTTCAAAGTGCATGACAAGAACACTCATGAAAGGAAGACTTTGCCTCAGGGTGACCTGGATGGGCTTCCTGTCATCCCACCTCCTCCTGCCCCACACCTGGGCTGTGTGTTCCCCCGGGAAGCTACACCTGCCTTGCTCCTAGCACCTGGCCCACCAGAGTCATGGTTCACATGCTTATTCTCCACTCCAGACTGGAAGCTCCTTGCTCCAGGTCCCTCCCACAAGCAAGGTGCCCGAGAGGGCTGCCTATGGCATTGGGAACCAGCTGACCACTTGCTGTCTTAAGAAAAAAGGAACTATGATGAGGCTATTGCCTCTGTGATTTGACTTTTAGGAAAACAATGGACCAAATATTTAAAGGCAAAACAGTAAATATTCACAGCGTGTAGCAAAATGTGATGCTGGTGAAAACATACAGTTTAGATTTGCTTATAAGATTAATAAAATACAATGCATAAAGTAGGTAATACTGCATTATTGATGTTATACCTGAAAACTAGTACAGTAGGAAAAAATCTTATGAGTAGTTTACTTGTAAACTGATATTAATTTTTACAAATGAATAAAAATCAAATGCACAAAAAGCATATGTAATACAACTATATCCTTAACACACAGCTATCGACTTTGAGGCACAGGAGAAGGGAACATTAATGTTTAAGGCTGACCACTGCCAGTCAACCACATGTTAAAATTAGTGGAGTGACTGGCATAGTAAGAATGCCAAAAAAACTAAATTTTTGGGCAGGTCTGAAAATACAAAGAAATAAAGTAAAAAGATAATAGAAGAAATACAATATTATTTATCATGAAAATATAAATGAATGTGCTAAAGGACATACTGATCTCAAATGAGATAATGGTGGTGGTGGGAAATAGAGAGCAGTAAATGATGGCTGGGGGCGGGAGTGGCTCACATCTGTAACCATAGCACTCTGGGAGGCTGAGGTGGGAGGATTGCTCTAGCTCAGGAGTTCAAGATCAGCCTGAGCAAGAGCAAGATCTTGTCTCTACTAAAAATAGGAAAACTAGCCAAGCTGATGCTTGGCTAGAACCTGTAGTTCTAGCTACTTGGGAGGCTGAGGTAGGAGGATCACTTGAACCCAGGAGTTTGAGGTTGCTGTGAGCTAGGCTGACGCCCCCCCGCCCACACACATGCACATACGCAAGTAGTAAATGATGCTTTAAATGCTCTAAATGAGGCAATGGATAGAAACGAATCAGATGTGGCTTTTAGCAATTGCTGCCAGTTATTGATTATTGTATATTGACGCTGACTCAGGCATTGGACTAGGCATCTTACATTTAAATATTATTTAAATCTTACAACAATCTAAGGAGGTTGACATTCTTATTCCCAGTTTACAGCAAGTGGACCTAAGTCATGCTGTTTAGTAAGAGCTAATGCTCAAAATTATGTCTGATGCCACGTTCTTCCTCCCATGCAGCCCTAACTTCACTGGCAGTGAGAAGCTAGACACCTGCACATCTTCCTTCGAGCAAACCACAGAAAGACTACAACGGTAAGGGAACCCTTCAGGAAGGTGAACTTCTGTGCTGCATTTAGACTGGAAATAGACTGGATGGAACATTGGATCATCAGTTGTAAGAGCTAAGAAAATGGAGACACTGGAATATGGTAAAACTCACAAAACGGGCGTTTGGGAAGAGAGCAGTGAACGATCTGGGAAGTGCGCTATGGATGACTAGAGCTGTGAGCACTGGACCGAGGTGCCAGAGTTAGGATGGGGACACGCTCTGTCTGAACTGCCCAGCCCAAGTTTGACTCCTACTGTTCTGTGATCTCAGAACTGTCCTTAACCTCCCTCACCTTCAGGTTTCTCATCTGTTAAAAGGAACAAGGACAGAGCCTTCCTGCAGAGCTGTAAGGACTGCATGAACACCACACATAAAAGGCATGGTGCCTAGTAGACGTTCAGTGAAACTCCATGATCCAGAAAGATATCAGTCCTTACACAAAGCCCGCAGGTATGTGGTCCACGAGGAACGCCCCTGCGTGGGCATGATGAGGGCTTGTGTTGATGAGAGTGAACAAATCTTTGGAAATTAAGCAGCTCACTTTCTTCAAGAGAACATGGTGTTAGGAGGATAATTTATTAAGTATTCATTCAAAACTATTTACTGTTTGTATTCTATTATTTATTTGTGGTAGATACTGTTATAAATGCTTTACGTATGTTAACTCTGCACAACAACTATATAAATCAGGGACTGTTAATTATTCCCATCTTTAAAAAGAGAAGATTGGAGCACAGACCACCTAAGTCCTTTCCCAGGCTACACAGCTGGTGAGGAGCCGCCCTAGGACCAGACTCTTGCGCTAAGGCCCATGTGTCTAGTCACAACAGTTTGTCAACGTCCCGGGATGGGTGGTGGAGATGCAGGGATGGACAATACAGAAATTATGTTCCAGTGTGGGAGACAAACCCAGAGCCAAGGAAACAGTAAATAGGCAATGCGGTTTAGAGCAGTGACAGGTGCTATGGAAACATAGCGTAGGCTAGAAGATGGGCTAATTTAGATTGAGGTAATAATGACCTTTGCTGATTTGAAAAAGAGTGCAAGAGCCATGTGCCAGAGTGTAAGCAGTTAAAGCCCTATATGTAGAATAGACAAAGAATGATTACATCTCAACAATAAAAAAACAAATGACCCAAAGATAAATGAGCAAAGGACTTAAATAGATATTTCTCCAAAGAAGACATATACATAACCAATAGGCACATAAAAGATATTCAACATCATTAGTCATTAGGGAAATGCAAATCAAGGCCACAAAGAAATGCTACTGTACACCCATTAGGATGGCTAAAATAAAAAATACAGACAATAACAAGTGTTGGCAAGAATGTGAAGAAATTGAACCTTCATACATTGCCAGTAGGAATCTAAAACTGTTCAGCCACATTAGAAAACAGCTAGCAGTTCCTCAAATGGTTAGACATAGAGTTCCCACATAATCCAGCAATTTGACTCCACATACTGAAGAGAAATGAAAATATACATCCATGCAAAAAATTGTACACAAATATTCATAGCAGCATATTCATAGTAGACAAAAAGTGGAAGCAATCCAAGTGTCTATCAACCATTGAAAGGAAAACAATGTGTGATATATTTAATCAATGGAATATTATTCAGCAATGAAAAGGGTTGAAGTGCTGACACAGGCTAAAAGACAGATGAGCTTGGAAAAAATTATGCTCAGTGAAAGAAGCCAGTCACAAAGCCTTTGATTGTGTGATTCTGTTCATCTGAGATTCCAGAATAGGCAAATGTATAGAGACAAAGTAGACTAGCAACCTAGGGCTGGGAGGAGGGGGTTTGGAGAGTGATGGATACGGGTATGAAGTTTCTTTTTTTGGGAAACGAAAATGTTCTGAAACCAGTTGTGGTGATGGATGCAAAATTCTGAAGATGCTGAAGACCACTGAACTGTATGCTTTAAATCAGTGGTCCCCAGCCTTTTTGGTTCCAGGGACCGGTTTCTCGGAAGGCAATTTTGCCACGGGCCGTGTGGGGCTCAGGCGGTGATGCGAGTGATGGGGAGCGGCTGTAAACGCAGATGAAGCTTGGCTTGCTCACCCACCGCTCCCCTCCTGCTGCATGGCCCCCAGCCCCCCATTTCCCTAAGTTTCATGGAATAAGACAATTTGACAATTTTTCCACAGATGGAGGTGGGGAGGGGTGAGGAGAGGGGGCCGTGGCAGTTTTGCAGCCCCATCCATAGCCCATGGGTTGGGGACCCAGCTTTAAATGAATAAATGATACGGTATGTGCATTGTATCTCAAGAAAGCTGTCATGAAAACCGGTGGAACCATATAGACCACAGCAAGGCGCTTGTGTTTTATTTTATTTATGGCGGGAAGCTCCTGGGCAGCTGGAGCAGCGGCACGCAGCAGCCAAGGCAGCGAGGAGCCGGGCTGGGCCCGGAGGCAGGAGCGGAGGGGGAGAGAAAGAGAGCGGCCAAGGCCGTCCCCGCAGTGAAATAAGAAAAACACAGAAGAAGAGAAGGGAAGGGCAGAAACGTGTCTGCTGCCTGCCATGATCCAAACTCATTACCTCCCGCTCTCGACACATCCTGGGCGGAGAAAGCAGCCTCGGCCGTCTCCCGCCCGCCCCAGGCGGAGAGCAGTCTCCCGTCCCATCGGCCTTCCCGACCCGAGGGACAAGCCCTCGCTCTTACGGTCCTCGTTAGTCTTGCAGTCTTCTGGATTTCCATGGTAATATTAGCTATAAATAAGGTTTAGGAGTTAGGTAGAACCTTTTCTTTTTAATTATATCATGTCAATGTAACAATAAAAAGCAACATGTTAAAGGAACTTGCAGTTTAAAACCATTTCACACGGAGTCAATATAAAATGTTGCTACCTTTTTTACAGAAAATGTTGAGGCTATTAACTCTAAGTGGTCTCAGCAGCTCACCCTACACTTGCAAATGTATCTTCATGTGCAAGATCCGTCTTCCCTCCAGTTTTCTGGGAAGGAAGAGATGCCCTCCTCCTTTCTAAGGGAGGTTCCCTGCTGGCTCTATTTACATTTGTTTCTCACTCCATCTACTTTTTCTTTCTTCCATATCTTCAAACTTTTCATTCTTCTTACTCTCTTCAGGTTCTTTCTCCTCAGCAAATAGACACATTTCTCCTCTGCATATTGCTAACTCTGTTCTTCAGAGTTAAACTTAAAATTTCCAGTGACTTCTCTTTTCTCACCTTGCTTTCGCTGCACGGCTCATGGCCGTCTGGCTCCCAGCCCGTGCATCCACCGAAGTTTCTCTGGCGAGGATCACCAGCCACCTGCTATTTGGCGTATCTACTTCTGTGATATCAGTCTATTTCCTAAGCAATGAACACGACTACTCAGTTGTTCCTTGAGAAACGGTTTGTGTTTCTTTTCTATGACCCCCCTGGCTGCCTTCGCCCTTCTCTAAATTCCTGCTTTGTTAGCTCTCCTTCTCTGTCTCCCCATCACATGCTGGTGCTGGCCAGGGCTCCCAATTTTGATCCTTTTCCTACCCTACACATTCTCCTGGGAAACCACATCCAAATATCCATCTCTCTATCCCAGATCTTGCTCATGAATTCCAGATCCCTTGATCAACTGTACTCAACACCACCACCTGTTCCTCTCACATTCAGTAGGTACTAAAGAGAGCCCATCATCTTTTATGCTAAATGACCTTTTCTCTCTGAATCTCTAATCTCCTACCTTGGTGACCATTCACTCGGTAGTACAAGCTACATGGCTGTCATTTCTGACTAACGGTTCTCCAATCTATGTCCTGGGCTTGCCTCTCACATACATAGCACAGGTCTCACTATATTGCGAATGCCATTTGCTCGCGTTGCCTGCTGTGGTGGGAGCTCTTCAAGTACGTGTGTCTGTGTCCTCACTGCTTGACAGTTTCTAGAACATAGTAGACTGTCAATAAGTTTGTTGAATAGATGGAGTCAAGATTCTTTAAATGCCTCTTTCATGAAATCTTCCCTGAAGCTACCTCTAAGCAAAGGTAGCCATCCTATTAGAAGGTGGGCCACGACTTCGCCTTTTAGAGGAAACATAGAGCTGGCTATGCCTAGTGAGGTGATCTGGCCCCACACCTGTCATGGCGGAGTAGCTCGGTGGGACCGCGTGTGGCCGCAGCCTCTTCTGCCTCTGCACGGGAGGGTGCCGCGCCGCCCAGCCCGCCACCTGGCCCCCAAGGCTGGAGCTTCGCCTTCGCCACTTCCTCCGCTCTGGCTCATAACGTGCTTGAGGGCAGATGCTACAGCTGATACTCATTCCTTCTAGTTCTGACCCTTTGGGGCAGGTAAATATTTCTTAATCAGCTGATGGTACAGAACCTAAATTACCTGCTCGCAATTTTCTAGTTCAGATAGTTACATTTTTCACTTCACTCTCTTGGAAGCTTTTGTACATAAAAAATACAAACAACATTTTAAATCATATCCAGCTGGACAAAATATTTTAATCTCTTGTAAACCTGATGTGGCATCTATCTAAGAAGAGCTATGATATTATGACTTAAACTCTTCTTCATTGTTTTATTTTTAATCAGGGGCATGATAAAAGAAAAACTCTTCATTCTTGTGTTCTTTTTCTTTTTTTCAACGAACACATTTCTCAGTGTGTTTAGGTTTTTCTGCTAGGTACTGAGAAGAATACAATATTTAGAATTCCATTTCTCTTCTAAAGGATTTTTGTCAAACTTCATTAACTTGACTCCTTTTACTTATTTATACTTTCAACATGGTATTTGCAAAGATTAAAAAATGCTTTAGGTAAATCTTCTATAATAATTTAAGGAAACTATATGAGTATTACAATATTAACTGCCTAAGATCTAACATACAAAAATAAATACTGCAGTGTATCCACACATCTTTGTAACCTGTAATCCATGTCTGAAGACATTTGTTAGAGCGAAGGAGCCTGCTTTCCGGCGCAGCCCCGTTGACAAGCCCATGGAGCAGACGTGGAGGTGGCGTGCAGGTGGCTGCACACCGGGGCTGGGCGCCTGGCCCCAACTCCAGGCTCCGGCTATGCAGCCTGGGAGCTGCGGGCAGGTGACGTGGCACTCCACAGAGCAGTTTTCTCATCTACAAAAAGGGGATGATGGCAGACCTCACCCTGTAGCTGCTGCTGTGGTGATCGTCGTTGTGAAAATTAAAAGAATTAATGGTTATAAAGTACTTGGAAGACTGGATGGCTCTGTGTCAGTGCTATATTATTATTGTTGTTGTTATTATTTTATTGGAAAAATGTTTTCTATTTGATATTAAGATACTCAGAGGAAGAATTCAACTAGTAGATGCTTCTAGGTTTCTATGTTTATATTCACAGAGCTAAGATTTCTGGATATTTGGCCAAATGTATAACTTTTGACATCAGAGCTAAAGCTCGTGTGATTCTTAGAACAGTCTACTTCTGATACCAAGGTTAATTGGTGTGCTACACATAGATGTCTTGCAGAGGCATAATGAGGGCTTATGCTATCTGTGAATTATTTTTCAAATTCATGGGATGTTTTAATTATAAAAAGTTTATAGAGTTATAGAATTTAGGGGATGAGAAGGACCCCAAGGGTCCCCTAGCGTGACCCTTAATGTGACAGATGTTATTGATAAGGAAAATAAAGCAACTTGTCAAGTCACTTCATCAGGATCATTCAACTACTTAATGATATTTAACTGAGACTGAAACCCAGATGTATCTGGGACTGAGCATCATTTGACACTGTATTGCTGACACTGGTTTTTCCCTGTACCCTGTTTCCAGAGACAGTGTGTCATAGGGAGAGATTAAGGGCGTGGGTTTGGGGAATAGGCAGATTTGGGCTGAAGCCTCAATCCTGCTGGTGACACAAGGAAGAACATCCTAATGTCTCCTAGTCTCAGTTGCTTCATCTGTAAAAATGGGATACAAATGTGATTATTATGAGTATTGAATTATATAATACATGTACGAACTTAACACTGAGCCTGGAACATTATAAGCACTTGGTAAATGTTGAGGATTATTATTATTATAATTATTTTCATATATATCATCATCGTTGTGAAAAAAATTATATGCACAATGTTGGTACTAGAAGTTCTTTTTCGTATTTGCCAAAGTCTAAGAAACAGTTCAACAGCTCTTTAGTCGATGATGTCACAAGGGTGTGTGTGTGTGGGGGGGTGTGTGTGAAAGAGAGAGTGAGAGAGGACGTTGCCTGCGTGCATGTTTCCATTATTTGAGAAAGCCAAGTCCTGGGATCCTGTGGCTTCTTCAAATTCTTTCCAGCTTACTTACATCCACTGTGGTATGGTCTATATGCTACCTTTAATCTTCTGCAAAACCTGACCCTTGGAATCCTCTGGTTGATAAGGTTTAATTATGGCAGAAACATTCCAAGGAAGTAAGTGAGTCAGGTATGAAACTTCACCAAACTTCAAATGTTTACGGCAACACAGAAGGGCCATGCAGTGGTACCTGCCATGGAACACTGGCCAGTCCATGATTCCATACCCCCCAAAATGCTTGGAAATTTGACCTTTAAGCCAAAAGATCCATATCAAACTTGCAAGCTGTTCTACGATCTGAAATCTAAGGCAGGAAGGTTATTCCATTAAATGCGAGTATTTCAGAAGAATAAAAATCAGTGGAATATTCAATTAGTTCCAAAAGTCTAGTGAAATATATGTAGTTTACCTGTAGAAACCAGTGTAAGCAATATCTGGAAGAGTTTTTAGTTTGTTCATTTTGTTTAGACTTGGAACCTGCCTTTGGGGAGTAAAATGACAGAGCTTTAATCCCTAGGAAAAAAAATCCCAAATACATCATAGAAACTAGGATAATCCTTCCTGAAGTCAGAAGCAAAAAAAGAAAAAAAGGAAGGAAAATGACTTTGTTTACCATTAAAAATAACCACAGCAGCAAGTCGGATCCCCATGCTCACCCTTCCCCAGGTCTGACATTCCGCAGATGACCGCCCTTATTTGTCCCTCCATGTTTTCCAAAATATAAAAGTGAAATAGAGTCCCAAGGGCACTGTACTTGAAAGGTTATGAGAGTTAGAGAATTTTAACCATGCCTGCCAAATCAGCAGATGGCTTGTGATTATAATTATATGCATCAATAAAACGAATAATCTTTACAAAATTTGAATTTCTACTAAAGTAAGGGATTTAGTAAGCAGATGCAACAGAATGCATTTTCTTTAACCCTTTTGGTAGACACTGGTATCTTTCACACAAAAAAAGATCCAGGGCTTTGTATGTAGTAGGTTGTATCCTCTAATTTTTGCCCCTTTCTAGAGTAGGCATATTGTCTGCCTCAATCTTTTCCTGATTTCATTTTCTTCATGAGCATATTTCAACCTCATCTCATTTTCACCCTTCAGAAAAGAAATGTTAAGACTAATTCTCCACCATTGTTTGATATTTGAAAGAAGAAAACGTAAAAGAGGTAAATACCTCCATTCTAATTCATATCAAATATACTATAGGAACAAAAGAGCAAACAGTAGATTCATCTTTCTAGCTGATGGTAGTATTTTACAAATTAGGTTTTCAATAAAATTTTTCATTATTTTGTTTTCATGTTCTCTTTAATCTACATTCCAGTAATTAAAATGCTGTTTATTATATTTAAATAATTAACCATTTCATTTCAGTCTGGTTCTGCCTAACATTATAAGTAAGGGTAACTAAGTTTTGTCTCATGCCAAGCATGAATTCACTCATATCGAAATTGGATACACATATGACACATCTAAAACAAATGATGGGGCCAGGTTTACACACTGGTGTTTAGCCATGTTTCCTTTATGAGGGAACCTCAAAATTTAGGAGATTAAGTTAAACTAGCTATGCTACTTTTAAATCTTAAAAGAGGTAGAGGAAATGTACCATAAAAATTTTCATTCTTATTTTTTATGAAATAGCAATGTGTTTCTGATAGAATTACCAAGTATAATTCTTCATTAGAATAGTATCAATTAATATATATTTCACCCCAGCAAACCAACAAATACAATATTTAAGAATAATTAGAAAACATGTATTTAATGCAGATATCTATAGCATCTTTGTATTTATAATATATAAATCAAATAAACTAAAATGCTCTGATCTAAAGATCTATTTTACTGTTGTAGTTAGTTCTACTTAATAGTGTAAATAAGTTACTAATAAAACTTATAAGGCATTGACATTTTTGTGGGTCAATGCAATTTACCTGTGGACACAAGATATATGAGATCAGAAATTCTTAGTAACAAAATTCTCTCAAAGTTGCAAATTAAAAGTATAGGTCAAACTCTATCAGAACAAATATTCCTACAATCAAAATCTGAAGTGTTAAACCAAAAAAGTAATAAATTCTTGCCTGAAGGCTTATAAATTTGATATAACATTGACAATATAGTATTCAAATACTTGTAAAGAAATTCAGGTATCTCTTAGAGTTCATTGAAATGAAATTTTATCTTTTAAGCTAAAATATGCAGCAATAAACTGGGTTGAAGTTTCTTTATGTAGGTAATAAGATAAATAAAATAAAATAGTTTCCAATCATAATCTCCTTGGAAGAGGGAAAACTTATGCCAAATCCAAAGTATCAGTTAAAAGAAATAATCTAAGCCAAAAATTTATGAAACAAATCCCAAAGGGGCAAAAATAAAAATATTAATTAAAAAACCCAGAAATGAGGAGGAAACCCGGTGATCTTAGTAGTTAAAAAACTTTGCTATTATTAAATACTTAAATTATAGATGTTTCACTTTTAAATTAAATGAAATTAAATATTCCTGCTTATAGAAAGTTTAAGTTGAAATGTAATGCAATTCTAAGGTACACTTTTGATAGCTACTAATGAGACTCTGCATGATCAGCCAATTTAATCACACATGTTTAATAAATGTTTAGTATTTTTAACATATTACCTTACACTGGATATAAGCACACAGACACATAAAATGGAATTGTCACAATCCTTCAAGGAATCTCACAAAGCTGGGGGCTCTGAAAGTGGAAACATGAGGAAAGGCCCGTGCTGGCGGAAGCCAACGTAGGGAGGTGTGTGTGGTGACCTTTGCACATCCACTGTCGCAACTGCAGGTGAAAGTTACCAACACCCAACGCCGAGGGATACCAGGGGCGGCAGTACACTATCTTTTTTAATTTTCACATGAGCTACAAGGTAAATTTTATCTCTCACCTCCATCTAACAGACCAGGAAACTGAGGCCTAGAGAAGTTCAAGAACTTATCCACGGTTGCAGATTGAGTGGAAGAACAAGGTTTCAAATATATGAGCTCAAGAAGAGAGTATTTTAGATTCTCTTGTTGCTCCGTGTCACTCATATGACACTTGGGAGGACTGCCTCATTCTCTAGGAAACGTCCGTAGCTGCTCTCAGACGGTGGGTGCCCTGCTCAGGGCTGGGCAAGAGCTCCCCTCATTCCTCACAGCACCTGCTACGGTCCTGGAAGCCAGCTTGTGAGTGACTCAGAATAAAAGTTCAGTGATGCAAAGTTTCCTTCTCTCAACAGAGATCAAGTCTCTCAAAATCTTTAAAGAATAAAGCTATACAACAGCAAAAAATGCATATTTTCTTAGTTAAATTAAAAAAAAATCTTCCAAATGCAAGACCAATATTGGTGGAAACAAGTTTACATAAACCAAAAGTAATGATCTGGGCCATCTAACCTTAATTATAACACAGCCCTATTCTGTTCAGAAGAATGACAATTATATTTCTGTGAAAGTAATTCCACTTAGTTTTATCCACAGTGATGCCACTAATGGACTTCAGTCAAGTTTGAACACCATTTGCTATCCCGGTGAAGGTGGGGGGTAAAATATCTACAGCCATCCAAAAGGATTATGTGTTTCCTGAAACATTCACTGCTGTGTTAACAGGAGGAACACTAGCAACTATAGAAAATACATTATAATACCTATAATAAAAATTTAAAACATTCGTCACAAAAAGATAACCTAACATATCTATAATGCCTGAAAGGGTGAACTAGTTGCATAACTCTGCCTTAAACTAAAATGTAGCCATGTTCTGGTAGCTTGCTTTTTCCATGACTTCAACCACATGAATGGCATGATGATGACATGACAAATTAGAAAAAATTCTCAATTTTGTAAAATCAAAATATATCTTCCCTACTTATATTTTACTTGAAATTAACAAGACACGGTTAAACCACTTTCTTCACAAAATTTATTTCCTTCTAAATTCTGTTTACATGGAAATAATAGGGTTCATAATATATAATATATATTATGTACTATGCAGACACACACATAGTCCTAAACAAAGTATATAGATAAAAGGAATGGTGGGAACTCATTTAAAAGAGGAAAAGTACTTTAAGACAGAAATGCTAAAGAAGTCTGTGACCTCTGATCACCCAGACCATGTTATGAACCTACATTATGAATCTCTCATGAATACTAATAATAAGCTATTTACTCAGTATCACAATATTTCTATATTCTTATACAAATAAATTTTTCAGTACAAATAATGCAAGTTAGCAAACTGAATTCTATATAGAGTTTTAATTCATGAACAGATGATTATGACATGCCGTTCTAATATTAAATGACAGTGGCTTTAAAAATTGAATCCGGACACTGACACTACAAACAGATCTACTTCAAAACACCACATTTATGTTAACAATACTTTTTTAGTGGTTTCAGTGAGATTGTCAGAGCTTATCAAACCATTGACAACCCACATAGCTGACAGTTCTTAGAATAAAATATTTAATTTACCTGAATGTCTTGTAACAATATCATCCTCTCTTGAACTAAACATCCTCTGAATACACCAATCGAAGGCAGATAGACATTTCAGCAAGGCAAATAAGACTTTCTGGCAACTTCCTGTTGCCATATTTCGCTAAAAGGATCCTGCAATGTTACACTTCAATACTGCAAATGCATTTTTCCAAGGGACACAGTAAGCCAAGGCTGCTCCAGTGTCAGATAGCTTTGATTTTTTCCCCAAGTCCAGCAAGCAAATAAGCACTAATCCTATTCAACATTACAGATTCACAGCAATGATTTTATTTCCAGATTCGAGAAATAAAATACACAAGGAAAAGAGGAGCTTTTATTTGCCTGTTTTGTTGTGTTTGATGGGTTGATTTTTAAGATACTGATCAAGGAAACAGTCTTTTCATTTATGATATTAAATATACAGTAGAGGCTGGGACAATTTTATATTGTTAAGAATGGATTGACTTCACTGCATATATTCATGCCTCAGGTTTCCATGATCTTTCAGAAGCAGCAGGACTAAGTAAAATTAAAGTTGCTTCATGCATTTGAAAGTTTTCAAACCTGAACACACACCTGAATGGCAGTTATTGGTGAAAGTACCATTCCTCCAACAAACAGCCTACGTCTCAAATTCAAGTTCCCTTGCATTTGGGGTACACTTTACTTTTGAGATGTACAAACTTTTGTGAAACGGCAAAACAAAACCACAATAACAGCAAAATAAGAGCATTGATCACGGAAGCAATATTTCCAGAAGTGATAGCAAAATCCCTTCATCCTGACCTACTTGTCGAGAAACGGACTTTCAGCCCCACGTTAGGCTAAGATCTGTTCCACGTTCTCCCTAGGGCTTAATTGCCGGACTGACTTACCGGTGCCTCCTAGCCTTTGTTCTGCCTCTCACGCTGACATCAGGGAAGCAGTGATGTAGAATAAAGCAGGGGTGGGCTAGGTTAGTCCAGTGTTTGTGTCGTTGTGTGGTGTGCAGGGACACTCTGTGATACTCTAGTGAGCTGCTAAGCTTTTTTTGTAGGCTTTGTGTCATTTACTTAACGACCAATCTCATTAGCTGCCAGGGTACAATGGGCTGATGCATTTTCTATGTACATACTCTACACAGTGACCCTCAAGGTTGCCGAAGGTCTATTTAATCAGTCAAATGCTGAATATATTTGCAGTAAATCACTAAAAAATAAAAAAAAAATGGGACTACAGAGGTATCTTACAGGCTTAATATTTACTGGTGGTTATTCACAGGTAATAAAATGCGTACATTTTTAGCCAAAACAAGGGTATAAACAGGTAGAGATGAATAGTCTAGTTTGCACTGGTGACCTTAATTTTAGGAAACTTTCAGATCAAATATATTTTCTCTTATCAAGGAGCCTGGATTTGAAATTTAATTTCTGTCTTAGTTTAACCATATTAGCACAACAAAAAATAATCGCTTTCTTGAGCAGTTTTTCCTTCCTCCTGCCTCGCCCCCACCGCAGTCCTACCCCCTGCCCAAGCAGCTCAGAACTGGCAAAGTTGCATTTCTGCCCTCTTTCAGTTACAAGGTAAAAACCCTTTTAACTCCTATGAAAAATGAAATGCTGAGAGCACTATGAACGACGACAGCTGTCCATAAGTATCAGGGAGAGTTCTATTGTCCAGCTTGTCCCTGGATAAAATGAATACTTTACAGCAGAGGCTGTTCAGCTTGGCTAAAGAGTGTGGGGAGAAGGGGAGGAGGTCGCAGGAGACTTCGCACACTAATTTAATCTGGGAAAAGGACAGGCTCTGCATCTCCCTTGAACAGACTGGCAGCAATCTGGGCCCCCACAGAACTATCTCCTTTGCCTGTGCTCTATTTATTCCTTATCTCTGTTTACCAACCGCTAGGTCCCTTTCATTCACACCACGAGGCCGTTTTCCTGCTATCAGTCAGCAGCTGACACTGTGGAAGAGCCTCAAAGGCAAAAAAAAAAAAAAAAAATAGATCAAAACTAAACCAAAGCTGTATAAACAATGCGACAGTACAAGTAAATGCATAAACCCTGATTCTTAACCCAACCCACAGGGTGCAAACAGAATCTTTATAGTAAATCCAACAAACCCACCACAGTGAGCTGTGGACCACAGAGAAAGAAAAGTCAGAACACCATTCATGAAATCACCGTCCAGAAGGATTGCTAAGCTGCACACTGGCTCCCAAAGCAGCCGCACTTTTAGGGATGTTCTTATCTCTCACAGATCCATTACCTGGGCACTAGGTAACATTTAAATTGCTAGAAAAGGTGAACTGTAGTTTTCTAAGGGAAACCTCAGTAAAATGCTGGCAGTTAAAAAGCACACCAATATGATTACAAGTTGAAGAGGATGAAGTAACAGCAACTTTTCCGATATCTCATCACGTTGATTGAATTTTAACAATTCAAGAAACTTGGCATCAAACTCCCATGATTTTTATATAAAGATACTAAAAAGTCCTGTACAATCTAGCCAATGAAAATTTTCCCCCATCTTATGGATTTCATTCCTTACATCAAAATGATTAACATGGCAGAGAAGCTGGGAAAAGACTGCTTCCCATACAACTTTCTATCTTTTGGAGCTCCCTGCAGGGTGTGGCCAAAAGCAGACTGGAGCAGCTAGTTTGAAGTGTGGAAAGAGGAGAAAACAAAACAAGTGTTATTTTGAACCTAGCAACCTTTGAGTAAATATGAATTTTTAATCTAAGACATACTTTACTGATATTAATGTCAAGTACTAAATAATTTTGTGAATATTTCAACAAATGGGAGGATGCCTGCCTAATATAAGTATTTCATTGAAGAGATTCAGAATTGCATATAATATGTATGTATGTGTATATTGTAAGCATAGATATACACACTGCCTCCCGTTATATACATACACAAATGAGAAAGTGTATAATTTCTAATGCCTACAGTTCCCAAGATTAAAAAGTGAGCCTTACTTTAAATTTTCCTGAGCTGCTTTATCACTGATACGATTGAAAATGATTGGCTATTGTCATAAAAATCAACAATGGATTGACTCCATCCCTAAGACCTTTACCAAAAAATGGAAGACAAGGTAGCTCATTATCTGGGATGATCAATTGGACCAGATTTCAGTTTGTGTTTTCACCTATATGCATTATGAGCA
This sequence comes from Mirza zaza, assembly GCA_008750895.1. Lineage (NCBI taxonomy): Eukaryota > Metazoa > Chordata > Mammalia > Primates > Cheirogaleidae > Mirza > Mirza zaza. The sequence goes on from VSMD01098954.1 coordinate 43,369, forward strand.
ATGAAGTCTTTACTACTTGGATCCTTTTTTCCAAATGAATTAATGAATTAAATTTATCCTTTCACCAGCTGCTAGGCAGCAGATGGAACCATTTCTGAAGCCTTGTTGAATTCAATCCATAAAACTCATTTCCTAGGATTAGCAGTCCAAAGTTTCTTTTAATGTTTATATACCGCTTGGGATTTTGAATTTCATGATGTTAAACTTTCAATTTAACTATTCTTTTCACATTTCATATCAAACAATTATGATCTTTTGGATTTCTATAGCAGACATGGCAGGTCACATAAGGACAAGAATTAATTTCAAGAGCAATAAAGTCATATAAGTTTCATTTTTTTTGATATGTTTGTTCACATTCTCTACTACCACAGAAACTATTTGCACTGTGCTTTTATACTGATTTCAACTTAAGAGTTATATATATAATAGCTATAAATTTTGCTTATTTATACATAAAGAGTTTAAAGCTGCAACTAGGAAAATTCATTAACATTATGAAAGCTTAAAGTTTAGTTGAGTTTTGCAATTTAGTTATAAGAGTAAGATTGTTACATTATCTGCAAATAACTGCTGTAGGTACCAGATTAATTTATCTGATAAGAATTTAATCCAGGCTTTTAAAAATGGTAATAAAACCAATTACATAATATATGTAGGTATGCATTTTGTAACAGTTAACTTTTTAAGGAGAAAGCTACCATGGACAGCTCCCAAATATTTCTATTCTTTTCCAGGTCACTGGCAGTTAGTTGTCTAATTAAACAGGAACCAGAAAACTTTCAATCTTACTGGTTGATGTTATAGCAGAATCCTAATGGCCACTCAAAAGAAAAAGAAAAAAAGAAAAAAGACTCCCTTAAACATAACTAAATTAAGATCTCATAAAAGTTTCAATGTGCATAGAAATGTTTCAAATACAACCACCTTATGCTCTCTAAGGTATAGTATATTCAAATTTAAAATATAAAAGCTTTTAAGCTTAAAATGATGCTCCTACTATAACATAAATACAACTAAAAAAGAGTGAATCGCTTTTGTGTGCAACAGTGATTTCCGCTAATTTGGCACAAGAAATCTATATTAATCTAATATTGTAGTAAGCCAAGAAGGCCACATAATAATTACCACTGAGTAATTGAATATTTAGAAGAAGGAGAAAAGAGAACACTGGTAATCTTAGGTTACAGGCATAAAAGTAGGATACTATGCAGATGATATTTACAAGGAGAAATAAAAAGCAAAGTTAGGGGAAGTCTAATTTTAGTCTTATTTAGGACTTTGAATTTGATTATTCCCTGAAACTTATTTATTACTTCACTAACATAATGATAGTGTACACAAGTATATTCAAGATTTCTTGATTAATTTTTTCTTTTTAATTTATTGGATTTTTCATTGCTACTTATAGTATGAGAGTTGATACAACTTTTTCTAACAATAAGCCACTTTTTTATAAAAAATCAAGATTGCAGAAGTTATAGCACATTCTTTGCCTATTAGCTGCCTTTTTCTTTGAAACTGAAAAAAGATCACTACAGTCCTTTAGAAAAACTTCAATTATTTCCACATGTATCAAAGCAAGCATCTTTAATAAACACTCTGTTAAGACATAAATAATATAAGGCAAAGCACTATTTATCAAGGTATTTGAAATTTTTCTCTGTCCCTAAGTAATATATCACCAAAATCATCCTTCTGCAAAATTTTGTTCAAGGTTAGTATCAAGCCTTTCTCATCCTTCAGCCTTTCTGATGTTACTCTTTCACTTTGTGAAGAATCTTCTGACAACTATATTTATCAAAAATGAACTATATCATTTTTTAAGGAGACTGTTCTTATTTAATTCTCTAAATATTTAAAGACAAGATTATAAATACCATACTTATCAACTTAAATTTCTTGGGGACTTCCCACAAACTCTTTCCCTTATGTAGAGCTACTGCCAGAATTTTGAGTTTTCAAAAACAATATATGAAATATCTTTTGATATTGGTTATTCATATAAACTTGTGTTAAGAGCCTCCCACTCTTTGAAAAGATCTCAATTCTAAAGAGATGTCAGATTTGGGATCTCATTGGTAATTTTTGCTACCTCAGAAATTATTTCCACTTTACTTTTCTGCAGAGAAAAAGGTGTACTAAATCTCATTTTATATCAAATAGCCTCTGTGGCAAATTCGCACATTTCAAAACTGTATATGAACAAAGGCGTTACTGATGCAGTATAAATGCAATTGCACCATGACATTTTATCCCGAAATCCTTCTCAAAACAGATACAATAACCTTTTTTTTTTTTTTTTTTTTACAAAAGAGAGGGAGAGACAGACAGAAATAGCATTTAAAATAATGCTCAAGTACATATCATAGCAGAAATCAGAAACAAGTCCAAAACAAACATCAGAAAGGCCATGGACACACTTCTAAACTTCAACCTTTGGTAACATGCGCCCCCACCCCACCCCAAACAAAAGTGAATGTTATGACTTAAGATCTGAAAACTTGCTAAAATTCTGAGTGACTTAAACATCAGTGTGAGCAGCATGCAGTTCAAAAGTTTTAAACTTACTTTTTTGTTTGTTTCCAAAACTTATATTTCTCTCCTTTCTGGTGTGCTGAATGGAAACACTAAGGCTGGTTCTTTGAAAGGTAGTTCCCATGATATGACATCCAGTGCCTGTGACTGCTTAGAGATAAGCACCTGCGTTTGTGTCCCCTCCTTACGTCACACCTCCCTATTCAGACCTTCTCAATATGATTCACATTTGCACATCAACAGCCTCATGCGCATACACAGATTTTTTTTCGGCTCTGGGCCCAAAACTTTCACTTTAATTTTCATCACATGATTGCTGTGGCATATGTCCTTCCAAACCTCCCATATATCAGTCATCATGCAAATGAGATGGAATATCACTCCTCTGCAGCAGATGGCCAGGGATGATAACAATGGCTCAACAGAGGAGATTCAATGTCCCTGACTTTATCGCCACGGCAACAACAACCTAAAATATATGTAATGGAAGTGGTGCTTATTAATTTTGCAGGCTCGAGTGTTCTGATTTTGTGAGTGAATGGGCTGAGTTAAAAAGGGGGCTGTGTCCTCCTGCCTCTAGAAGACTATCTATAAAAGCCAGGGACCTGGAAATTATTTTCAGTGACTAAGAAGGCAACAGCCTAGCAATTATTTGAGTAATTAGGTGTAATTCCTCCCTGTAGGCCTTGTACCCTCCTGTGCTTGCTTCACAGAAGCTCACGAATTAGACAGGCACAGATACTGAAAAGAAAAGTGCCTCAAGATACAGCAGGCGAGCTTGCAGGGGCCCTGTCACTTGGCCTCCACCAGGCTTGGTAAACACAAGCCCCAAGCTATAAGTAAATAGAGGCCCCACTTCACAAACACAGACCAATTAAAATGACAAAGGCAACCACACTTCTGGGTGGAGCTTAGGAAAACTGTATTCTGCGCGCCTCCATGGAGCCGCACACAGAATGGTCTCCAGCTCGGCACCGCGCGCCCTGTTTTCATCCCTGGCTGTCACGACTGGACACTAGCTCACACGTCTCCCTGCAGGTTGTGCAGCTCGCACTGGCGATTTTTTCTTTGGGGCTACTTTTTAAATCCCTGGCTCCAAGTGAGTATTTGATATGCTTCCCACTCCGGAGTATTTTTTTTAAAAATTAAAGAATGGAAAAGGCAATCAATCCTGCAAAATTTGCCACAAGTCCTTTTACATTTTAAAATAATAACTAACAAATTGCCAAAACCAATGGGAGCTTTTATGAAACATGCAAGGATGAAAAATTGAGTGAAAAATCTTATTTCCAAATATTTTCCTGGAAACTCTTTTTAAAACATCCTTTACAGTATTTTCATACTAATTTTTTAAAAAGAGATTTATTTTTTCTTTTTTGCTTATAGGGCTGAACCACATACTAACATTTTTAAAAGTTGGAGTCTACTTATTTTTCATTGCTTTAAAAAAAACACCATAGAATTATCACCTTATAAGAACAAACTAGACTCTGTGTCCCTAATTAAAAAAAAAAAAAAAGACATGAATAAGTACTTACTGCCTTAGAAGAGGATAGCTGTAAAAAAAAAAATTAAAACCTTTTCACATTCTTTCAACATTCAGCAAACCTCAGTCACTGTACAGCTGAGGAATACGAGATGAAAGATCTTAGTCTTCTCTTCCAGCAGGAGCTAAATAAATTTTGTCAGGCCCTTTGCCCTATTGCTCTCTGACAGTGTTTTGGTTTGTTGAGAGGCAACCTGACCCTACTCCTTTCTGGCTGGTCCCAGCCTTCCATCCCTTGGAGTTCATTCCCTCAAAGGAATAGGTGGAGGGATAGGATTCCCCTAGCCCGGGATGCTGATATCCTCCAACTCTGTATTAATCAAAACAAAGCCAGTCTACCACTTGCTTAAATAGGGTACAATATTACATGCTCTACAATATGACTTTAAAAATAGTTACATTTCCCATGTGAGGGGGTGTATGTATGTAGATTCACTTTCCTTCCTAACATGTGAGCTAATATCAGTTCATCAATGTTTTGCAATACATTTGGCATTGTAAATAATATAATTGCCCAGTACAAAATTTCATTGTGTTATTTGAAAGGTAATACTCCAACGCAAGGATAAATTTGGAGTAACAAATGTCCAATCTGAAAATTCCCACACTAGGAGTGTGCAGAGAACTTAAACTTCCCATACTGAACTACCAGCTATGGCATTAAGTGACCTGACACAAAATGCAAATGCTGTTGCCGCAGGTGCAGTGTAGTGACAACATGGATTTCTAGCTGACAGTCCAGTCACTTGATCAACTTCAGTGACTTTAATGGATATTATTATCACTGAAATAAAGTCACTTATTATTGGGAATTTTTAAAACAATAGCTTTATCGAGATATAAATGACATACCATGCTATCCACCCACATAAAGTGTAGTTCAATAATCCCTAGTATATTCACAGAGTTGTGCAACCATCACCACCACGGAACATTTTCATCATTCTGCCCCCCAAAACACCATACACTTTAGTAGCTACTCCCTATTCATCACCCTCCCACCCCTCAAATCCCTTTCTCGGGCCCAGGCAACCACTAATTTACTCTTTGTCTTTATAAATTTGCTGATTTTGGACATAATAATAGAATCATACAGTTATGCCATCCTTTATTACTGGCCTCTTTCACTTTCCATAATATTTTCAAACTTTATCCATGTTGTAGAATGTATCAGTACTTTATTTCTTTTTATTACTAATATCCTGCTGTTTGGATGTATCATATTTTATTTATCTATTCATCAATGGATGGACATTTATGAATAATGCTGCTATAAACTCTTACGTGCAAGTGTTTGCGTGGACATATTTTTTATTTCTCTTGGAGCATATACCTAGGAGTGGAACTACTGGATCATTTAGTAATCCTTATGCTTAACTGTTTGAGAAACTGCCAAATTGTTTTTCAAAGTGTCTGAACAGTTCACATTTCTACCAGCAGTGCATGAGGGTTCCAATTTCTCTATATCCTAACCAGCACTTGTTATTTTCTTATCTTTTTTATTATGGCCATCTTAGTGTGTGTGAAGTGACATCTCATTGTGGTTTTGATTAGCATTTCCCTAATAACTAATGATACTAAGCATCTTTTCAAGTGCTTATTGGTCATTTGTATATGTATTTTGGAGAATTGTTTATTCAGATCTTTTGCCTGATTTTAAATTGGGTTATTTACCTTTTTATTATTGAGTTGTAGAAATTCTTTATATATGTATTCTAGACACAAGTTTCCTGTCAGACATAGAATTTACAAAACTTTTCTCCCATCGTGTGGGCTGTTTTTTTACTTTTTTATTTTGTCATTTAAAACACAAAGGTATTTTATTGTGGTGAAGTCCAATTTATCTACATGTTTCTTTGATTATTTGTGCTTTGGTATCATAGCTAAGAAATCATCACTAAATTCAATGCCACGAAGTTTACATCTATGTTTTCTTCCAAGATTTTTATATTTTAGTTTTTACATTTAGGTTTTTGATTCATTGTGAATTAATTTTTATATATGGTGTGAGGTAGAGATCCAATTGCATTCTTCTGCATGTGAATATCCAGTTGTCCCAGCACCATATTTTGAAAATAATATTCTTTCCCCACTGAATTTTCTTAACACCATTGTGGAAAATGAATTCACTGTAGACATGGGGATTTATTTCTAGACTCTCAATTCTGTTCCATTGATCAATATATCTATCTTTATGCTAGTACCATACTGTCTTGATTACTGTAGCTATGTAGAAAGTCTTGAAACTCCAAAGTATGAATCCTCCAACTTTGTTCTTCTTTTCCAAGATTGCTTTAGCTATTATAAGTCCTTTGAATTTCTACATAAACTTTGGGATCAACTTGTCAATTTCTGCAAAGAAGCCATCTGGGACATTAATAGGGAATGCAATGAATCTGCACATCACTTTCGTTAGTATTGGCATCTTAAAAATATCACAACTTCTAATCCAAGAAGGTGTCTTTCCATTTATTTATTTATTTAGGCCTTTTAAAATTTCTTTTAACAATACTTTGAAGTGTTCAGAGTGTAAGTTTTATAGTTCTCCTATTAAATTTATTACTGTTTTACTCTTTTTGAAGCTATTGTAAATAAAACTGTTTTCTTACATTTATAATTTTGTCTGTTCATTGCTACTGTGTAGAAATACAATTGATTTCTGTATTTCTGATTTTGTAACCTGCAATCTTGCTGAACTTGTTTCTTAGCTCTAATACCATTTTTAGTGGATTCCTTGGGATTTTCTAAATACAAATCTATATGAAAGATCATGTTGTCTACAAATGGAAATAGTTTTACTTCTTACTTTCCACTCCAGATTACTTTTATTTCATTTTCTTGCCTAACTGCCCTAGCTCAGATCTCCAGCATAGCATAAAAGTATCAAGAGAAGATATCATTGTTTCATTCCTGATTTTAGAGGGAAATAATTTGGTCTTTCCCCACTAAGCATGATGTGAGCTAATTTTGGAATTTTGAAAGCTCAGTTTAAAAGAATTTCAACTTAAAAGCTAACTGCTTCCTGGCATAGTAACCTGCCCTACATTGGTAATCCCTTGGGAGACCAAAAAGAAATTCTCTACTCTAAAATTTTACAAGTACCTAGTGTGGGATGTGTCATGGTGCTGGCCGGACCTTGTCCCTAGTTGTCCCTCTAAAACCTGCTGAGATGTGGCTAGAATGGTCTGGGAATTCATTCTCTCCGTATTGGACTGCCTTGGTGCCTCACGGCATCCTAGAGGCAGTCAGTAGCAACCAGTCAGAGCTAAGTAGCATAGTTTCCCTTTGAATATTTCAGGTATTTCTGATAATGTTAAGCCTGGACCCTAGGCTCAGCAATGCTATAGAGGCTAAAGTAAAGGCTCCACTTTGGGTCTTCCATGTTTTCATACCAGCATTTGAGAGCATGCTTGGTCAGGATCAGGAGTAGGCAGCACATCTAAATCCCACCTGCTGTCTGGGATCAATCCAAAAAACTTCAAGACGTAAGTGTATTGCCTATTCAATTCACACTTCCAATATTTAATCTCTACATGTGGACTCCGGGTATTTTCTATATCTATAGACAGTAAGATGTAGCAAAATAGAATCTGACATTAGGAAAATTATAAAATCAAATGAAATTTTGATAATGAATGAAAGATGAGACACCTTCAATTCAGCCACATCTTAGCTAAAATGATTCTAATGACGATGATGATGATATCATCAACAGTAATGGTGGTTGACATTTATTTTAGTGCTTATCTCATGCCATGCACTGTTCTAAGTGCTTTTCGTGGATTAATTAGGAAACAGAGACACTAAAGTCCAACTAATTTTTCCATGTACATACTGCTAGTGAAGTTGTCGAGCTAGAATTAAGCTCAGATGATATACCAACCCCCATGCTATTACCTATGCAATACTGTGAATTTCACTCATATCTACTCATCGTGTCAGATCACTGAAAACTGCCACAGATCTGATGAAGAACTCCTCAAGGAATTTTTCAGTGAAATTTTGTCTTTCTTTTATCCTTTGGCATTTTCACAAGAAATTGATACCAAGGAAAAAAGTTTCTAATGTTGCATCTTCTAAACTTTTACAAAGCTGTGTTCATTCAACAAAGTGTAATTTTCTTCAAATTGATGGAATCAATAAAAAATGTTGTCTATCTTTCTTTTATCAAGATGATTCCTTCCATCAGGAACCACATGGACACTAAAATATAGTTTACAATATAGTAAGGAGTAAAATATTTGCTGAGAACCATAGTATGTCTATTTCTGTGATTCTATGCATATCTATACCTACACCTATGTGTGTATCTGTATTCATCTACCTATTATGTCTATATCTTTATTTTTTCAATATAGCCTTGATAGCAAATAGCTATAGTTCTTATTCTTTACCAAGCAGCTGAACTGCAGATGGTCCATGTGTTTGGTGGCCAGCTCACTCACTCTGTCTATCTTGTTCTCATTACCATGTGACATGTGGCATCACCAGCCACACAAAATCTGGATTAAGATCCCTTTACACACTTTACATGTGTGGAGAAATGGAGCTTTGGGTCATGGCCTGTAGGTGACCTGAAAGAGTCCCCAGGTAATGTGCTCATCCAGGCCATCCTTCAGCCCTCTTATTCCTTGTAGCTCACCTTCCTGGAGCCAAAAGCCCAGCACTAGGCACACACTAGACATGTGTGAAGTCATCCTTGTTGCACACGTCTGTAATTTCTCATATCTCTGTACTCTCCTTTCTTCTACACACACACATGCACACACACAGAGCAATTTTTTTCTGTTAAGATCAATCTATGCTTAAACTAACTTATTCCTTTCTTTACAGAAAGGCAACTCAGGCTCATTATGCCTCCACTTAGGAAAACCCCACATTTTCTAGACAGGTAATTTGAGTTCCAGGTTGCCTACTAGCTGTGATTTGACATAGTAGACCAGAATGTCTCAAACAAAGGATTGTCTGCAGCTTCTACAATTACTTTTATAAATGTGTTTGAAATAAGTGTCTTCATGATGGAATAGTTAGCATTTAAAACAACAAAAAGAAAAGACCAAGCGAAAAAGGAAGGATGGTTTCAAAATGGCCCAAGCAAAATAAACAAGCCTGTTGGCTAATACTGAATATCCTGGGGCTGGAGGTGAAGATGGCATGGCATTCTGGGTGCTCAGCTGCTGCCACTGACTTTTTAAAAGGTGAGAAAAAAAAGAAACACACTTAAATAAATCATTTGCATAGACTTTTAAAATGGGCATCATGCTTCCAGAGATCGCACAAATATTTTTCTTACACTTTACTGAACAGACATCATGACCAGGGGCTATTCTGGCCCAAATCCCAGGAAATGAGGCAAGGATGACAAATGATGCGATTTGGGGAGCTGTCTTGGATTTGGTGACTCTCCTGTCATTCAAAATTCATCTCTGGTCTACACCATGGTTGAGGGCTTTCAATGGAGTGGAGATATTCAGTTTGTTGATGAGGTTGCACAGCCACTTCACTGGGGTAGGATTCAAGGCACTTTTTCATTCTCTTTGGTTGTGCCCTGTTAGGTTAATCCCCACACATAAACTTTCTCAACCTTAGCGGGAAGTTCAGATTTTAAAGTTCTAGTCCTCTTGAGTCTCTGACTAGTCACCTTGCCAAGAATTACTTCTGTATCCTTGGTTCATATAACATGCCTGCCCACATCACATTAAGGGCCCCTGGGCTCACATAAACCTGCCATTCCCACAGCTCCTCACATACCTTTACAAACTCCATTAGTTATACCTTCCCAACCCTATTTATGAGGCCTTGTTCCAAGCTCTCATCATCCATTATCTAGGCTCTTTGCATATCCTAGAACCCATCTCTCTGAGGACAGCAGGGAATGTGCCTCATTCCAGAACATCCTTTGCCCAGTCTCCAGCATTATTTTTCTACAAAGCAATTCTAGTAATGCCATCCTTATGGTTCTCCTTTTCTTCCTGGAATATAGTCAACCAGACTATATTTCCCACTGTCTTAGTCTGTTTTCTCTTGCTAAACAGACTACCACAGACTGGGAAATTTACAAAGAAGTTTATTCAGCTCATGGTTGTGGAGGCCAGGAAGTCCAAGAGCATGGCACTAGCATCTGCTTGGCACCTGGTGAGGGCCTTCTTGCTGCATCAAAATGTTGGAAGGATGGAAGGACAAGAGAACATGAGTGAGAAAGAACTCACTTTTATAACAAAGCCACTCTCATGAGAACTAATCCACTTTTGCAATAACAGCATTAATACATTCATGATACCCCATTAAGGCCACACCTTTCAACACCACCACAATGGCAACCTAGCTTCCAACACATGAACTTTTGGGGAACATGTTCAAGCCATGGCACCTATTCTTCTTTGAAGTTAGGAGTGGCTCTGTGCCAAGGCAGGGCAGCAACATGATGTGTTTGTCACTTCTGGTCTGGCCCATAAAACCCTACCAAACACAATCTCCAAATCTTGTTCCCTTCTACCAACTGCACAGAGATGACCTCCAAAGCTACATGTTGAAGATGAGCCCCAGTGAATCTGAGTTCTGAATGACTTCATGGACCAAAGAGTCCAACTTACCTCATACAACAAGAATTTTTATTTATTAATATATGGTCAAGAATTGAATTACTCTTGTGTTTGTATCATTGTAAATTTTTGTGATGAGTTTCTATTATATAAAGCTAGTATTACTCTAATAAATACATCTCCTGCTTAAAAGTATCTTATATCTGTAAGATTAAGTCCAAATTTCTTATTACTACTTGGACTTTCTACATAGTGCCCCATCCGGCCTCTGCAGGTGCCTTACCTGCTACTCTCCACACACAGACTGTACAGGTAACGTCTCACCATTTGCTGAAGGATCATGCTCATTCTTGCCTGGGAATACTTTTATTTAATCTCTAGACATCATTTAAGAGGCACTGAATGTGACTGTCTCCCAGAATACTCTTCACAATAGAGGCTAAAACCATTCCTACTGCTCTACTCAGACTGTTACAAAGATTTCTGTTTTTCCCCAGAAGCGACATCTAGGAGCCACATTATCTGCTCAGTGCTTCTGTGAGGGGCTTCTTTTGCCTTCTTGGTTTTTTGTTGCCCCTCTTTGGATTGTCACAATTAGCAGTTTAAATATCACGCTGACTTTCACTTTCCACACACATCCAGATTAGGGAACTGATAAGTGAAAGCACATTGCAATTTGGGTAGACTGGATTCTCCTATCATGTACAGAGAGGATGTGGTTGTTCCCACAGCTCCCCCATCTAAATCATCTCCCAGGTAGATGTATCGTTAGCTCAAAATACTTTGAGCTATGAGGAGAAAATGAGCTACATAATTGCCAAATGTTAAAATTCATAAACCATTGACATTGGAAGATTCTGAAGTCATCTAAGGCAAGTTCTTACCAGATCTGATTTTTGCAGAACATCATGTTTGACAAGGATCCACAAAAGTGACTATTGAGGCAATCAAGTCTATCTTAGCAGAGCTCTGAGAACCAAGTGTTGTTCCTCATATTCAACTACTATTGTGATGAATAAACTTAGTGTTGACATTTTTCTGTTTTTGTTTAATCCTTCTCATTTGTGATGACAGCATGTAGATTTTTGTAAGTAAAATCTATGGGAGTTCCTTTTAGTTATTTTTAACTCTTTAAAAATGATGTTTTCCAATTGAATTTATGTTCAAATATTTTGGGGTAGGATGTCCTATTTATTGAACATTAAGAAACAAGATCTTAAGAAAATCAATAGCCATGTGGAATTTATAAAGAATAAGTCTCCACAGTGTCCTCATCGATAGAGAAGAAAGTGTCTGTCAAGGTGTGCATTCCAATCAGGTCAATGATGTTAAAAGTTCAAAATTTCAAAAACTACTGATCCAAAAGGAACAAATGAAATTATAATACTGGCTAAATTTCCAATGGAAATTATTTTAATTATTTTTAAAAAGTTTTATTCAACTGTATTTTTAGAGCAGTTTTAAGTTGACAACAAAATCTGGAGGATGACACAGAGATTTCCTATATGCCTCCTGCCGCACACATGAATAGCCTCTACCATTCTCAACATCTCCTCCAGAGGGGTACCATTTTTACACTTGATGAACCTACACTGGCACATTATTATCACGCAAAGTACATTGTCTACATGAGGCTTCACTCTTCATGTTGTATTGGTTTTGACAAACATATAATGGCATGTACACATCATTATAGCGCAGAGTAGTTTCACTGCCCTAAAAATCCTCTGATTCTAACTATTCATCCCTCCCTCCCTCCCCCTTATCCTCTGGCAACCACTGATTTTTTTTGCCATATCCATAGTTTTGGCTTTTTCAGAATGTCATATAGTTGGAATCACATAGTATGTAGCCTTTTTAGATTGGCTTATTTTACTTAGTAATATGCATTTAAAGTTCCCCCATGTTTTTTTCATGCCTTATAGCTCATTTCTTCTTAGCAACGAATAATATTCCATTGTCTAAATGTAACAGTTTATTTATCCATTCACATACTGGAGGACATCTTGGTTACTTCCAAGTTTTAGCAGTTATAATAAATACAGCTGCTGTAAAAGTGTGCAGGCTTCTGTGTGGACATAAGTTTTTAACTCCTTTGAGTAAATACCAAGGAGTGTGGTTACTGGATTATATATGGTAGAGTATGTTTAGTTTTTAAGAAACTACCAAACTTCTCCTACCATTTTGCATTCACACTAGCAATGAATAAGATGTCCTATTGCTGGACATCCCTCCTAGCACTTGGTGGTGTCAGTGCTCTGGATGGTTTTACCTTTTTAGTTGCTAAATTTTTTATTGCTTATAAATATCTAAGTTACAGTAACTTCCATGTCTTTAATCCAACAGAGACTTACATATGTAGATGCACATTTCTATTCTAGGGTATTATGTTTCGTTTCATGCTCTATTATATTGTCATCAAAATAATAGTATGGAGCTATTGTTACTATATAATTCCCCAATAAATTATATTAGAAGTAAATATTATTAACTTTTCCTGGGCCAATAATCATATTGCTATACATGATAACAAATATCCATTAAATACTTAATAGCTAGGCACTGTGCTAATCGCTTTTTCCTAATGTCATTTAATTTTCACAAAAACACTGAGAAGTATGTGTAACAATCTCTGTGGTACAAAGGAACTGAGGTTTAGATTGGATAAGAAAATGTTTGGTCAAAGAGATTAATCTTTTAACTACCACGTCAAGTCAAAAAAAAAAAAAAAATGAAGGCAGCTCTGGTCTTAAATCAATATATGAAATTAGACCATGCTTTGTACCTTAGCTTTGGATTCTATAATTGAGGCAAACAAATGAAAAGTAAAAGATACATATGAGATGAAAGAAACAAGAAGAAAAAGCCAAAATCAAAACCAAGGTGTTCTAAAGGATTGTGAAAGGAATTTTTAGGCTCTAAGACAAGCTAGATTCAACCTAATTTTCTCTCCTCCTTTTCATATATCTATTCTTGAAATGAACTTCAAGAAGAGTAGAATAGATATGAATTCCTAAAGGCGTAAGACATCATGTGTCGCAGGGGGTTAGGAGAGGGAGGTCCCCCCATCAGCTGCTACCTCAGGTCTCGGCTGGGGGAGTTGGAGTGACCTCACCCCAGCCAAAGACCACAGCACAAGTCTCCCCACTGCTGCGTATACTAAAACGTGTACTGTGTCATCTTCCAGAATGGGCAGCATTCTTATGGGGACCATTTCTTTTAAATCACACAGATGCCTTCTTCTTACTGACAGGTCGAGTGTAGAAATTATTACAAATCATATTATTTCACATATCTAGGGTTTAAAATGAACCATATCAGCCAATTAGAACATTTTCTAAGATTTTGCAATTTTAGCTCAGAGAATCCATGCCTCAGTCTCTCTTGGGTGGCTGAGATATGATCTGACACTGCTGACGCCGCACCTCCAGGGACACGGAAGAAATGGGTTGCAGCAGGGAAGGGTAAAGCTCATAAATAAAAGAAGAGAGATCCACACACAAGAGGCTTAAGGGATAAAATTCATGGTTTTAATTGTTCCTAAGACCCAGACACACTCCTGCCTTTCCCTCAAGACCCAACTTTTGCCCTCCTGGTTCGAGTCAGAATCACGCCCTTGTGAACCCGAATACTGATGAATACACAGAATTCATTTTGAGTTCAAGAAACAGAGTAATAGTCAAGAATAGGTTTTGAACATGAGAAAACAAACAGAAGCTTATTAAGGACAAATCTAGATGCTACAAGAGGTAAGATACAGCACAGAGGAAAGGGTCTGGTTTAGGGGGAATGTGAGAAGATGGCCTTCAAACACTGGTGATGTGTGCAAATTACCACCTGCAAGGGTTCATTTTCCAAAAAACTCTTCTTGTATCTCGTCCCAAATGCTTCTGATTCCCCAGGAGAGAATGAGAGAAGGTACCTGCCACCAAGGAGCTTAAATTCCAGAATAAACAGGAAAACAAGCACAAGACAATGCTCGTGAATGACACAAAGCATAGCAATGGAGCCAAGGACTGGGAAGGGTGGGATTCCTGGCGGAAGGTGTCATTTGTGATCTGAAAGACTAAAGATCTGAGGGCAGGGAGCCCTGCATGAGGACAAGGCGAGTGCAAAGGCCTTTTCCAGACCAACAGCATAGGATATTTGAAAGTGAAAGGAACAGCGTGAACAAGGGAGAGGAGGGCGTGAGACCAGAGAGCTGGCCAGGGTGCTGTGAGCGGAGCTTTGGGCTGGGCCGTGGCAAGGGGGTTGGATTTACGGCAAGTGCAATGAGAGCTGCTGGAGGGCTCTGACTGGAGGAGAGATACAACCTGACTTCCCTTTTTAGATCACTGTAGCTACTGTATGGAGAATAGATCAAAGGGAGACACACGGCAAGCAGACAAACTGAATGCTGTTGAAATACAGTGGGCGGCCCTGGGCAGCTTGCATCCTGGAAGGGCGGCCATGGAGTTGGAGAAATACAGTCAGATTCGGGAAGTAGTCTGGAGACAGAATCCATAGAATTTGTTGGTGGTGAGATAAACACTTCTTTAGGGGGCTGGAGCAACGGCATGGAAGGTCGTTGATTTAGTGACAAAGGAAATTGAAAGAAACAAGTCTTGGTTGGGGAGGGAAATAAAGCTCTCTTTTAGCCACATTAAAATTAAGATACTCACTGGGAATAATTCTGGCCTTCAGTGGAAAGTTTCATTTTGAAGATATAAATTTGGATGTCATAGCTGTGTAGCTAATATTTGAAGCCAAAGAGACTGGATAAGATCACATAGGGAGAGCGTAGCCAGAGAAGCGCAGAAATCCAAGTACTGCACCAAGAACAAGCTTGTGTTTAGTGACAAGCACAAGAGGGGTCGCCAGGAGTGGAGGCTGAACAGGTGACATCACAGCTGTCAAGAGAAAAGTTTCTTAAGAAGGAGGATGTGGCCAGTTGCATTAAATACTGGGCAGGAGTCAAATGAGTTAAAGATAGAGGAGACCACTGAAATGGCAGCTTGAAGTTGATAGTGGCCATGCAACAGCAGTTTTTGGAATGGTAAGGACAGACCAGAGTGGGCTGAGGGGTAAATGGGATGCACAGAATTGGACACTAGGGTGATGAGGACATTTCAGATGCATTTCTGCGACAACAGACCACTGGATAGGGGCATAAATGCAGATGGAGATGGAGTCAAGGAAAAGTGTCTTCAAACACAGATGCTGTTTTGTGCTCACGGCAATTATATAGCAAAGAAGGACCGACTGCTGCTGACATGGAGGGAAGGTACTGTCACAGCAGCAAACCCTTAAACAAGCAGACGGGCATGGAATCCATCGCACATGTGAAGAAATAACATAGATTTGGGATGGCAGCGTTTCCACCTGCCACTATTACTTAGGACAGTGAGACAGTGCTGGTGGCTTGGGAAGACAGGGAGATATAAAGCCGTCCTTCCTTCTCCAGCCCTGGTGCCTGTCTCAGTGCAGGCGCAGAGCTGCCAGGCGGCTGAGGAGAAGGAAGATTATGTCTTCAGCAGGTGAGGTCAAGATAGGGCGAGTGGGTCAGTGGGCTGGTGGTTCCGATGGGGTGTAACAATGAGCTGTGGGCATCTGGGCCTGGAAAGGAGGGGAAGTAATCGCAAAGGAGGGGACACTTGAAATGTAGACTTCCAGACAGTTCAGCCATTGGTGACAATAAGGTCACATGCATGAAATGCGGATGAACCCTGAAGGGGATTAGCAGAAAAGACCCCTGTAGGCGAGGAGGCTGAGGGACGCAAGGCCACGCATTAGGTGGGTGGCCACGTGGCCAGCAGCATATCGGGAGAGTGGTGGAGAGGGGCGGCGGCAGGGCTGGGCAGACGGTGAACACGCATGAGCACCAAGGGGGTTTGAGAGAGTAGGAGCTTCCAATAGATCGGAAATTTGGAAATTTGAGGGAGTTGGAATAAGTTGGAAGTAGCAATGGGGAGCAAAACCACGGATTTTCTTTCAAACTCAGAGGTAAGTTAAAAACAAAAACCCCTAGTCTCCCCCATGGAGAGATTCGAAACTGTTGGCGGCCTCAGAAAGTGGGACACTAAAACGTCCCGGTCTCCAAGCTCTGTAATGGCGTGGGAAATGTACGCCTAGTACTAACTGCCCACAGAACACGGCAGAATAATTATGACTGTCGGCCTCCACTTGAGTGTCACACACTTCCTCTGCCGCACCCCAGTGTCGGCGGGGCATTGGTGACAGCAGCCCCCCGGGGTCCCGAGGTCGCCCGCTGTGGGTGTGGCACGGCACAGAGCCTTTTCCGGCTGTCCGAGATGGTCTCAGACGAGTCCTCTCCTGCGCCCTCTCCTGCGCCCTCTCCTGCGCCCTCTCCTGCACCCTCTCCTGCGCCCTCACACCCGCCTGTGCCCTCTCCTGCGCTCTTACCCCCTCTCCTGCACCCTCTCCGGCGCCTTCTCCTGCGCCCTCTCCTGCTCCCTCACACCCGCCTGTGCCCTCTCCTGTGCCCTCTCCGGTGCCTTCTCCTGTGCCCTCTCCTGCGCCCTCTCCTGCACCCTCTCCTGCGCCCTCATACCCGCCTGTGCCCTCTCCTGTGCCCTCTCCAGTGCCTTCTCCTGCGCCCTCTCCTGCGCCCTCTCCTGTGCCCTCTCCGGCGCCCTCTCCTGCGCCCTCTCCTGCGCCCTCT